>CM068383.1:31880613-32058993 GCA_034770075.1 Aralia elata | reverse complement strand
ATTCTTCGTAATGGTGACGCTGTGAGATTAGGGGTTTTAATTTTCGTGTGGATTTGATCCCAATAAGGTTGGCGAGAGTTCGATGTTAATATTGGGATATGGATGGTTTGTACGATCATGCGGCAATCTTTGCAGGTCAGAAGTAAAGTGTGTACCTGCGGGACCCGAAACCTGTCGAGGGTAATGATTTTATGGTGGCACATCAGCTATGTCGTTCGTGTTGTCTTACGATAATGCTGGCCAGGAAATTGTTAAAGAAAGGGTTGTGAAGGTTATTTGGCCATATATCTGTAGATTCGGAGGTAATAGGGTTGTAGAAATTAAGTATGTATTCAATTTTGTGAGTGATGTTTCCAGATGTGTTTCCTAGCGATTTTAACGGTCTTCCGCCAGTCCAGGGTGATTGAATTTGCGATAGACTTAGTTCCAGGGACTGCTCCAATTTTGAAGGCTCCGTATAGTATGGCGCCGGTAGAGATGAAGGAAAATTATTGATACAAATATAAATTTAATACTTTGAAGAACAATGCTGGACTATTGGGGTTTATATTCAATCCAAGTGTGTACCCATGGGGTTGCACCTGTTTTTGTTTGTCAATGAAGATGGTCGGATCAATGAGACTTTGTATAGACTGACCGGGAGTGGAACAAATAATCATCTGATTCAAGAATTAACGTACCCATTGCCGAAGGGGGGAATCAATGACTTGTTCGATCAACTAAAGGGGCCATACACTGTCGAAGATAGATTTGAGGACCGGATATCAAGCTGCTAATTGTAAGGAAGGGAAGATGTTCCTAAAACTGCGGTTGTTCGGACATGATATGGCAACTACAAGTTTTTGGTGATGTCTTACGGTTTGACTTACGTGTCAGGGCATCATTCATGGACTTGTTGAACCGAATTCTGAAAGCGTACTTTGATAAGTTACGCCCCCATAGTAGGGCTAGTTTTCTATCGATAACTGTGTGATTTATTCAATGATCGATAAAGTGAACTGCCAGGATCTTATGTAGCGAAGTACGGTAGAATTTGAGTAGGGAAAATCGTTGTATACGTGATAAATTTTCCAAGTGCGGAATTCTGAATGGGGAAATAAGGTGCATTTTTTAGGGCATATGATCGACATAGACTGTTTCTCAGTGGGGTCATGCGAAGGTGGAGGCAGTTAGTTAACTGGGGGAGCAACCGAAGACACCGATAGAAGTATGAAGTTTCTTAGGGGTAGCCGGGTTCTTTCTAAAGATTTTTATCCAAGTTTTTTCCTATTAAATAGCAACCCCAATGAACCAATCTAAAGAGGTAAGACGGTGAATTTGTGTGTGTGGTCTGATATGTGCGAAGACAGTTTTCATGGAATTGAATAAGCAGTTGTTGCGAGGCGCCTGTATTGTCCTGTCCAGCTCGATACGGGAGGTTTTTGTAGTGTATTAGTGATTGCATCTATAAGGGTCTTTGGCTGTGTGTTAATGCTACACAGTTTGGTTATTGCGTATGCGTCGGCGATAATTGAAGGATTACGAGAAGCCGGATACCCAACCATATGACTTAGGAGTTAGAGGCTGTCGTTTTTTCATTGAAGATTTGGAGACATTACCTTTTTGGGGAGATATGTGAGATATACAAGGACAATATGATGTCTGAAATCTATTTTCACACAGATGTATCATAAACTTGTTGGAAAGTAGGAGGTGTTGGTATTGGAATTATTAAAAGATTATGACTCGTTGAAATTCTTTTTTCACCTTGGTTGGCAAACGTAGTTGCAGATGCAGTGGGTAGATAAGGGGAATGAGAAATTGTGTTTGTTGGACAACTCCCGTGGAGCTAATTTGGGATAAGACGAGACTGGAGATCGAGGTGAAAAGTCCGACCAGAGGTAGCAGAGAAGAAGTTATTCGTAATTGAGGGCCGTCCGACATTACTCGACAAAGTGATAGAAGCACAGCAAAAGGATTATGAAGAATGTGAAAGGATACAGAAAAGGATCGCAGAAAATGAGGAAGATGAAATTTCGAATGGATTAAAGGATGGTATCTTAAGATACGAGGAACGTGTTTTTTGTGGGTGCCGAGTCGTGACTGAATTAAGAGTGTGGGATCTTACATGAAAGAACATTAATACAACATATTATGTTCTCCTAGGAAGCACAATAATGTACCGGGATCTTCGTCATTATTTTTTGGTGGCACAACATTGTAGGCGGGGGTACGTAGCAGAGTATGTCATCAAGTGTGATCACCTGTCAACAAGTCCAAAGTGGAACATCAGAGACCGAGATGGGGTTACGTCAAGCCACTAAATATTTACCAGAATGGAAATGGGAGCTACTATCACCATGGATTTCGTGGTTTGGTAGGACTTCTAGTTACAACAAAAAGGTTTGTGATGCCATTTGGGTTATCGTAGACCGATTGCCAAAATCAGCACACTTTCTACCGATAAAAAATCTGATTCATATTTGAACCAGTTAGCCAAGTTGTATCATAAAGATAATTGTTTAGCGGACATGGGTTAGTGCTCACAGTGTCAATTGTCTCAGATCGAGATCCACGCTTTCACATCAAATTTTTGGAAGGGCTTGCAAGAGAGAATGGGTAACACAGTTGGAGACTAAGTATTGCTTACCATCCTTTTAAACACATTGACGGACAGAGCGAACGAGATGATACCGGATCGTTCTAGAATACATGCTTAGTGCTTGTGTGATGGATTTCAAAGGGAATTGGGGATGACCACGTACCACTTGTGGAATTTGCTATTATAACAACAGCTATTCATTGCAAGTATCGGTATGCCGTACGTATGATAGCCCTTTACGGGAGGAAGTGCATGAACAACACGTTAAGTTGGGATGAGGTCGTAGCGAACGAATGACTGTTGGGAGCAGAGTTGGGGCAAGCAGGACAAACGATAGTAGTCAAGGTGATCAGTGCAAGATTTAGTTGCAGCCAAGACCGCCAAAAAGACGTATGTCTGATCAACATCGATGGCCGGACGATGAGGAGACTTCGATGTCGGCAACTACGTGTTTCTGACAGTGTCTCCCTGGAAAGGGAAGATACGTGTTTTGGGTTAAGAAGGGATTGTTGGAGTCCCATGGTTCGTAGGACTTTTTGAAGTATCGAGAAAGAGTGGGTTGTCTTATAGACGTGGGTGTATGAGGTTAGCCTTGCCTCCTGAACTGGAGCATGGAATCCACAAAATATGTGTTCACGTATCAGTGGTTACGACCATTAACAAACCCAAAAACCCGATTACTAAATCACGTGATATCCATATGAGCACCGTTCATATAGAGAACGGAATCTTACGTACGAAGAAATTTCTTATTCAGATAATTGATAGATAAGGAGCAAGTATTAAGAAATCATGGTTATACCTTCTGGTGCAGGTAGTTTTGGCGATACTACAATGCTCCCAGGGAGGCTACATGTGGAATTAAAAGATAAGATGAAGGAGCATTACCCTCAACTTTTTGATTAAACCTTGTATACGGTGATTCTGGGGACAGAATCCTTATAAGGGGGGGGGGGGGGAAACGAAATGTAAACGATCGAGGTAAGATTAGCAACGTGTCCTCGACTTTGATGCTAAGAATTTTAGATTTCCTTGTAACCCGAGTTATGTATGAATAAAATGAATTTTTATTCTATGTTTATATGATCTCATGTGTTATGTGCTTAAACGTTGGTGTTGCAACCTAGAAAATGTATATGTGTTAAATTTTACGTGTTGTTGTGTCGTTGGAGTGAATAAATTGATTTTTGCGAAAATTTGTAAAATTAATATTCCCGAGGCACGTGGGGGGGGGGGGGGGGGTACCCCAAGACCACTATTCATGAGCACTATTCATGCCCGACATATTTTTGCGTCTCTTTTCTATTAATTTTGTTAACGCCGTGTATGCGAAGGGACATAATTTTTTTGCAAGTGTCAAAAATTTTATTGGAGCTGATACGTGACATTTAATCTGTATCCGAAATGTATAATATGGGGTTGTTCCGTATAAATGGACAAAATCCCATAATTAAATATTTTTTATCGCATCCTAATAAGATTTATGGGAGACAAACCCATTTTAATTTTGGGTAGAGGTTATTTACCCCCAAATTTGGTATAAAAATGGGAGTATTCGGGTATATTTATCTGTATATCTTTTGATTAATTTGGAGAGGGCAATTAAGCCTCTAACCAATCAGGAGGGAGCATTAATTGAATTAGCCAATTCAGATGAGGGAGGGTAGACACACTCACAATTACACTACAACACTGGGTTTGCTAACTTCATAATAAAACATCCTCCTCAAATTTATTTTCAAGAGCTCGGGCCAAAGCATTTTTTTTGCTTACCAATTCATAATTCGACAACATCCTCCCCAGAAGCCACCTTTCATCTCCCCATCCCAAGCCCCCGCCAACCAAGTCCTCACTACGCCTTCCCTCTCTCATTTCACACCCATTGCCATGTCAAAACATACTTCCTATTTGCAAGCAATAGGATGGTGGAGCGGGAGAGCTTGTGGGGAAGAGAGAGCTGTGAAGACACAACGACGACCACGCAAGGGGATAGAGACCTAAATAAGATGGCTACCGAGGGTGAAGGAAACGGAGAGCTCACACCGAGAGGAGAGGAGAGGCGAGGAGATGTTGATTACCATAAAAGAGGAGAGAAATAAGGAAGGAGCCAACAACGAGAAGGAGTGTTCGGAAGACGAAGAAGGAAATGCTAAGGACAGGAGGGAAAAGAAGGAGAAGAGCAGCCAAGTGGAGGAGTCCAGGAGCACTCACTAGCAACCATCTCCTCCTACACAACAGCAAGCAACCAAAGAGGTACATCCACAAACCACAAACCATTCATCTTCCAATTGAAAGTTTTCATGAGTTTTTTTTTTTTTTGCTTTCATGCTTGCGAGGGTTGGATTTTGTTTGATTTTTGTTGTTGTTGGTTTGTGTTGCATCTACCATGGCAGGGTTCTTAAGACGCTATATAACACCATTAACACCCTCAAAGTGGAACAAAATCACAAGGAAAGATCCGAACTCTTGGCTTACAAGGTATGAACTTTGGACATTTTTGGACTTTTGGGACCTTTGGACTGTTCACGAGGACTGTTTAAGCCTTGCATGGTGTAATTTTTATCTTAATATGTTTGTTGTTATAATATCGTACTTCCCTGTGTTGTGAATAGATAATTCCCTAGTTGGAATGAATCAAAATGACGCTATAATGAAGGTCACAGTTACCATTTCTGTGAGAAGATATTGTCATGGCGTTATGGTCCGAAACACATTTAGAGCCATGCAATTTCATGTTTTAGTGATTTATGGGTCATCCTGAAATTGTGATATGTTGTGAGCCTCGTGTCTTGGGCAAATCCATAGGAATCCGTAAGGGATCAAATTGATCGAGTACTAGGAAGAGTTAAGATCAAGAGTTATTAGCAAGCTGGAGCGAGGCTGAGGTGCACTGTCGTCGCGGGTAACTGCAAGGAGGAGGAAACTGCAGTTCGCTTATCTGCAACTGCTACCTATCCATGGCGCCTGGTCCGGGTTGGGGTCAGGCTTGGACCGGTGTCGCTTCGGTCGGGGCGGCATGGGTCTTCGGACCCAGGTAAATTTTTCACGCGATGTCTAAAAACTTATATTTTTTTTGTACCACAAAATGATTAGCATAGAAACGGCTTTATATCTGGTTGAAAGCCTTCATGTTGCTTCTTAATTTTATACCCGTGTCCAACCACAAGCCCGATGTTGTTGTCTTTAAGGCGTTAAATTGAATAAAACTGAATTGCAAATTTATTGCTTGGTTTATCAGGGGGCGCTGCCCCCTGACCCCCCGTTATGTGCTTAAATTCACAATGTATTATTCACTGCTTTAATACTTGCGGGGCAAAATTTGTTGCTCACCCTTCGCTATCCTTAAAAAACATTTCAGTTAGTGCGGCACATGGGCGAAGGAGCTCGGGAAAAGATAAGGGAAAGAGGAAAGCTACTGATTAGTGTTATTTTGTTGTTTCTAGGACAATTTTAATCCACCGTTTGTATTAAAGAACATTATTTACCCCCTTTTGTATTATGTTATGTTTTGTAATTAGTATTGGTTTTCGAGGGACTTGGAGGGCCAGGGTTTATTTATGTTATATCAATGTTAAATATTTCCCTTTATTCCGCTACAAGTTATCGCACTTGTATCATTTGTGGTATTAGATAGTGATGAACCAGGTCCCGTTGGCTCAGGTGATCCGGATTTGGGGGCGTCACCAGGTTATGTTGGGTATAATAAATTGTACATGGAGATAGGTGATATGATCAACAAAGAATCTACCCACGTCTAAGTAAACAGATGTGAAATGTCCTATGTGCATCTCTGATCACATGACAACTCCCAGTAGTCCATTGGCCCACAGGCAGAATTGAAATTTAGATAAGGAGTTTTTAATTTGCATTTATTTAGAGTATGATTGCATTTGGGAATTCGAAAATACATATAATTACACAATATAAATAAGACTTGAAGTAAATCTATGTCTTATATTTTAAATTGGGACACTTGTATGGATTAGGAAACCCCCCCCCCGAGTTGAATTGTTTACCGGTAACTATTGCACTGAAATGTTTTTTTTTTTTTTGTGATTAAATGTTGAAATCTATTTATTATCTGGCACAGAGTCGCGTTTGATCGCTAAGGGCGGCTTATACTTATTGTAGGACATTATAATATTATTTATTTAAATGAACTTAAATAGTTTCAATTTTATTTCATTTAATATATAATTAGACATTGTATCTAATTGATCTTTATTCACCAACCGCATTTAAATATGGAGAACCTAAAAGGGTTCAACACCCGCAAACAGGAAAGCACAAAAATATTGTATTTAACGAATGTCAAATGGCCATAATTGTAATAATAAGTTAAGTGTCTTTTTAAATTTAGTCTATTGAAGGATGAGACATAAATTAAATAGCTTTAACTATTTTTCATTATTTAAATATTTTGGACAAATATTACAATAGTAAATTACATAATAGGAGTGTCGTTTCTCTTATTCAGCGATTACTATTTACTATTATTTAATTCCTAATAGGGATTCAGAGAATTAATTAATAGAATGTACTCTCACATGGAATTTTCTAATTGGAGTTCAGGGAGTGATACATTAATTCAAATGAGTTTTTTAATTTATAATAGTTAACCCTAATCCCTAAACTAGTTTTTTTTTTTATGGGGGGGGGGGGGGGGGGACAAGGGTTTTTCCATACATTTATAAATACGAAGAAGTCTTATCATAGATTAGGGTTACACACTCTTGCATTAGATTGTGGAGAGTACTTGCAATTTCTATTAGAGATAGAAACTAGGGTTTTTGCCAACACCCATCTTCTTGAATAACTATTCTTCCTTGGTGGATCACCTCTAGAGGCCAAACACTTGGGTGGCTAACGTTGATCAAACGAAGGAATTTAGTCGGTGGAATTCAAGGAGAACGCGAAGGAATTGGAGGGTGAACTTGTACCCGAGGAAGCTTTGATTCACGAGGGTATAATTCTCTATCTCTATCTCTTTCGTTAATTGATAATTGAACACAAAGAAAGATCATGGTGATGGTTTGTATGAAAATTTTAAAATCCGTTTTATCACGCTTCCGCCCTATTTATGTAATTTGATTGTATGCTTGCGTTACATACAAACCTAACAGGAATCGTTTAGCCTAGCTACTATACATTAACTATTAAAGAACATGACTGTACTACCACTTTATCATAAACCTTATGACTTAACACTAAGTCTTTCATTTTATAAGTTCTTCTTTATAATCCATTAAGCCTGAATACCTAATCCAGCAAGTTGGATTATCCAAACATACCAATCCAGCAACCTGGATTCAAACTAACATCCAATCCAACAACCTGGATTCAAACTATCCTACAATCCAGTAAGCTGGATTCACTAATTCAGCAAATCGGATTCATTAATTCAGCAAACCATATTCACCAATTCAGCAAGCCGAATTCAATAATTCAGCAAGCCGAATACTACAATCCAGTAAGCTGGATTCACACTGTAATTCCTATTTAAACGTTTTAAATTTCCAATTCAACTTAAAATGCCACAACCATAATATCTCATCAACATTGAATAAAATACCCTTCAAAAATATGCATAGAGCATATTTAGGGTTTCTCAAGCTATAAAATCCTATTTTTCAAATTTTCAACATCACATAACTAATTTAAATCCATTTATTGTTCATAACTAAACTATTTCCACGAAAAATATCAAATCATCACCAAAAATATTTCTTTTCTGGGATTTGACAGAATATGAATCCCTTATGAACATATATTGTTTCTGGAATTTTCAGAATCCATTTACTATAGTTAAATAGTCCAAAATAGCCATATATTACTACATTTATCATAAATTGAAAAGTTACCAGACAATTCTGATATTTTCAGAGTATGACCTTGACATATATATATATGCTTCCACTAAAAATTTCATAAGTTTTGAAATTATCTATAAAGAGTTATTCGGGTATATGCTTAACAGTAGTCATTCACCATAAAATCTATAACTTTCATTCTACAAGGCCCAAAATTCGCAAATTTTTACAAGACTCACATAACTTCTCATATTATCACTCCAAAATTTTCTATAATTTTTAGAGCAAAATAAGTGTACGAAAAATACCCCCGAATGGGGGTACTGGCCTATAGTAGTCCTCTTTCCCCTTTTTGAACAACCTTGGACTGTTTTTTACTAAAACAGTCCCTATGAATTTTATACTCATTATTTTTGAGTTCTACCACTCGGGTTCAACACTTACCTTCTCGATCTAGCACCCCTCTTTGACGGATCGCAAAAAGAGTGAATAGATTGCAAATGGTAACTAATTAAAGTGACCAAAAGTTAGGGTTTTCTAACTTATTTTAAAACGAACTAAGATTTTCTTTTCAACAAATCAATACCCAATCTTGTAAGATCTATGCATAATACACTTATTAACATATAGATCAAGAGTTTTTTAGTTTGAAATCAAATATCCATGTTTTTGATTGAAAGTAATCAAAATAAATTACATAACTTAGAGTTAGGTTTTTAATAACTTTTGTGTGTTATCCTTCTTCTTCTTTCTTTTTCTCCTTCCATGGCTACCTCTCTCTCTCTCTTCTCCTTTCTTCCTTAGGGCTGTCGTCCCTCTCCTCTCCCTTATCTCTCTCTCTTTCTTAATTTGCTAGCTTAGGAAGTGAGAGAAATAAAAGATAAGAATAAAGTAATAGTATTTAATTATTGTTAGTCAAAAATGTATATATACAATACCTATATCTATACATAATCTCCTAACAAATCTTCTCTCCTCTTATCTTGCATTAATTGCAAAATCTTGTCAAAGATATGTGGCAAAATAATTTGGTGACACATGGCTTGGAGTGGTACAAAAATAAAGTGAAGCAATCATTACATACACTCCCCATTGCTCTTCCTTTAGCCGCCCAAATAAGGGCAAAATTGTCCACTTGGTGATTTATTGGTACTTGCATTATTAAGTTTCAAATGACTAAAAAGTCTTTCTCTAATTAGATCAAGGTTTGGGCCCTTAATAAAATATTTTGGGCTTCCAAAAAGGGTATTAAAACTTTAATGTTTATTATTTGGGCTCTCTAATTCATATTAATTGGGACATGAAAATTAGAATGGTCCAACACATAAATTTTATATTACCCTATATATTTAATTAGGGTTTCTAGTGCATCTCATTTATAATTTAAATCCTTACTCATGTACATTTAATTTCTTAACCAAATTAGTCTTACTTTAATTATTTTATAAAATTAATTAGTTGAGATATATAAAATAAAATCCCTTAGAGTTAGTATTTATTTTAAATACTATTATTTTCCCATACAATAACCCTTAAAAAATTAATGTTATTATTTGGGCTCTCTAATTAATATAATTGGGACATGAAAATTAAAATGGTCCAACACTTAAATTTCTATATTACCTTATATATTTAATTAGGGTTTCTAGTCCACTCATTTATAATTTAAATCCTTACTCATGTACATTTAATTTTTTAACCCAATTAGTCTTACTTTAATTATTTTTATAAAATTAATTAGTTGAGATATATAAAATAAATCCCTTAGAGTTAGTATTTATTTTAAATACTATTATTTTCCCATACAATAACCCTTAAAAAATTAATGTTATTATTTGGGCTCTCTAATTAATATAATTGGGACATGAAAATTAGAATGGTCCAACACATAAATTCTATATTACCCTATATATTTAATTAGGATTTCTAGTCCACTCATTTGTAATTTTAAATCCTTACTCATATACATTTAATTTCTTAACTCAATTAGTCTTACTTTAATTATTTTATAAAATTAATTAGTTGAGATATATAAAATAAATCCCTTAGAGTTAGTATTTATTTTAAATACTATTATTTTCCCATACAATAACCCTTAAAAAATTAATGTTATTATTTGGGCTCTCTAATTAATATAATTGGGACATGAAAATTTAGAATGGTCCAACACATAAATTCTATATTAC
The DNA here is from genome assembly GCA_034770075.1 of Aralia elata. Classification (NCBI taxonomy): domain Eukaryota; kingdom Viridiplantae; phylum Streptophyta; class Magnoliopsida; order Apiales; family Araliaceae; genus Aralia; species Aralia elata. The sequence goes on along the minus strand of CM068383.1, from coordinate 32,048,416 downwards.
CCTATATATTTAATTAGGATTTCTAGTCCACTCATTTATAATTTAAATCCTTACTCATGTATATTTAATTTCTTAACCCAATTAGTCTTACTTTAATTAGGTTATAAAATTAATTAGTTGAGATATATAAAATAAATCCCTTAGAGTTAGTATTTATTTTAAATAATTAGGATTTTCTAGTCCACTCATTTATAATTTAAATCCTTACTCATGTATATTTAATTTCTTAACCCAATTAGTCTTACTTTAATTAGGTTATAAAATTAATTAGTTGAGATATATAAAATAAATCCCTTAGAGTTAGTATTTATTTTTAAATACCATTATTCTCCCATACAATAACCCTTAATGTTATTTAATTTTCATACCCAATAATATAATGATTAGGTTACATTAATTTCTTTTTATTTGTTTATTATATAATAAACAAATATAAACAATCACATAATATTCATATTCATTCACTTACATATTCATACAAAATAATTTAATACATTGGGATAATAAAATAAATCTCTTAGATTAGGTCACTAGTATATAATTAAAATACTAAGACCACTAAATAAAAATAACCCTTTAGGTTATTTAATTCTAATGCCTAATTTATAATATTAGGCTACCAAACTTTCTTTAATTCTCTTTCATTATTAGAATAATTAACTTACTAGAAAGTCTACACCAAAAAGGCCATTAATTGGACTTTTATTTAAAATTGCTTGGGCCACTAATACTCAAGCATTATTAGACCATCACTTGGGCTACTAATTTATTAAATCTTTTGCTAAACATTCTAATTGGGCTAAGTTAGTAAATTTTACATATTAATTATTCAAGTCCATAATGAATTAAATGAGTAGGCTTGGTTGTTTAACCAATTGGACTAGTCCACTAGTATTTATTTATTAGTTGGACTATTAATATAACACTTAAGTTTATTAACTCCTCATATTTATAATATTTATAAATATATTACATAACTTTCCTTTCCATTTTTTTGCTTACTTAAATTAAATAAATTTATTAACTTATTTAATTCACATAACACATATTCACTCATATTCCCATACAAATGGAAATTTATTCAATAAATAAGATATTACAATTAAAATAATATTCTCTTTTTATTAAAATAATTCAAGGGTAGAATTTATTTTAATATCCTTTATTTAAAGTATACACTCTTTCTGTATACTTAAACTAACTATTTTCTTTTCCGTTCTATAAATTGTTCCCAACAATTTAACTGTAATAAATATAATAATATACTTACTACATTAAAAACATACATTACATCCAATAACGTAATACATGATTTCTTTAATAAAATGGTGATTATACTTTAAGTATATTTAATGCCACCAATTTAAAATAATTTATAGATTATTTAACTTACATCGAGGGATTAATTTTACCCATCTCCTTTCTTTTAAATAAACTTCCCTTACAATTTATTTACATATAATAAATATATAATAATAATATATTTATGAAGCATAAAAGTCACATATTGCATAGTTCGTATTCACGTATACAACACAATATCACATAACACATCATTTAATAAGAATTTTATTTATTTAAATTCTTAACTTAATATATTTCAAAAATTTTGAAACGTCACATTCTTTCAAATATTAAATCATATAGGTTTATTTTCAAAAAAATTTAATCAATCCTCTAATTTCAATCTAGGTTTTATTCTTTAACCTTTACTTAATCATTCAAGATTTATTAATAAATCTTATAAATTTTTGGGTTGTCACAAAAAATACATCCTTAGTTCTTTTTAAGTACTTTAGTATGTTTTTCACTGTCTTCTATTGCTCTTCTCCTGGATTCGACTAATATCTGCTTGTTACACTAAGTGCATGAGTGACATCGGGTCTAGTACATATCATACCATACATGATAGATCCTATTGCTGAAGCATAAGGAATCTTACTCATACGGTCTCTCTCCTTAGGTGTCTTTGGGGACTGTATCTTGGAGAGATGTATTCGATGGCTCATCGATATAAGACCTCTCTTGGAATCTTCCATGCTAAACTTCTTTAGCATCAAATCAATGTACTTTCCTTGGGACAAGCCTAGCATCCTTTTAGATCTATCTCTATAGATCTTTATCCCCAAAATAAAGGATGTCTCACCCAAGTCCTTCATGGAGAAGTGTTTAGATAACCAAATTTTGATCGATTGTAGCATAGGAACATCATTCCCTATCAGTAATATATCATCAACATATAATACTAGGAATGAAACAACGCTCCCACTAACCTTCTTGTACACACAAGGTTCATCCTCATTTTTGATAAAATCAAACCCTTTGATTATCTCATCAAAACGGATGTTCCATCTTCGAGAAGCTTGCTTCAATCTATAGATAGATCGTTGTAGCTTATAGACTTGATTTGTTCCAACCGTTGAAATAAAACCTTCTGGCTATATCATATATACATTCTCCTCAAGTTTCCCATTGAGAAAGGTCGTCGTTACGTCCATTTGCCAAATTTTGTAGTCATAATAAGCTGTAACTGCAAGCAAAATTCGAATAGACTTGAGCATAACTACTGGTGAGAAAGTTTCATCATAGTCAACTCCTTGTTTTTGTTTGAAACCTTTTGCAACTAGTCGGGCCTTATAGATCTCCACCTTGTCGTCCGCTCCAGTCTTTCTCTTAAAGACCCATTTGTACCCAATAGGCTTAATGCCCTTTGTGACACCCCCAAATCCGGGTACTTCATTCTCACAGGATTTGGTGTTCACTATCCAAATAAATCACATCACATCTAACTACCCATAAAATCTATGAATGAAAACTCTTAACTGAAATAGAAATCCTCCCATTAAAGGGTTACAATATCATAATAACATCAATCCCATGTCATCTAACCTTAAACAAAACATCATTGCGAAAACATAACATAAATAACATAGGTCTATTGCATAAACATCTTTCAAATAAATTAAACAAGTCTTCATCACTTGTTCGCCTTGTCTTTTCCTTTACTAGAAGATGGTTCATCAACTCTTTCAACCTTAGCTGCAATGTTATTATGCAAGAGTGAGCAACAATTGTCTAGCAAGTGAAACAATAACAATAATAATAACATGCGAATAATCAATGGATATAGGGTAATTAAAAGCTCGGCTTTTGAATCAAGATTAGAAATAAGAATCAAAAGAACATCTGAGGGTCATTAGACCACGAACAATGTCCTAGGTTATCAAGTATTTCTACTTTAAATCTTTAACAGTCGTAAGACTATATGGACCTTGCTTCTCGTACTTAGGGGGATCAGCCCTTCGTACCATGAATGTGCACAACATCTTAATGCTAACGCGTAAATATAATCCCTTGTAAAGGGTTGTTCATCTCAGTTTGACATCAGAGTCCGCACCAAAGGAAATTTGGTTTGGATTAACTTCAATAACAATTCTAGAATTTAGAACGCTCATCAACTATGGGCTAGTCGAATCAATAAGGGTTTGCTAGTCAACCAAGGTTCAATAATATATTTGATATTTCAATCGAATAATGAATTTTAAGGTATACAATTGAATAAACATTGTATAACGGAAGTATTATTTTAAAAGAATTAGAATATCTCAATCAGAGTTATATAATTGGATAATCAAGAATAAGAAACTTGATCAACATAAGTATATGATTTATGAATTTGCTCAATGTAAAAATAAGGTTTAGAAACTTGCTTTGAATACAATAAGAAGATTAGAGATAGAAAATTTGTATAAAAGAGAAGTAGGGTTTAAGAACTTGCCTCGTGCGTCTACTACAACTAATATTATCCATTGCTCTTTGAGTGACCTATATATTCAAGTCACTTTGAACAATTAATGATCATAGTTTATAATTTCAAAGTAATCGTTTAGTTACTTCATAAACTCATATTCTTAATGCCTTATTATCTTTACTACATGCATAACATATTGCATCAGACGTGTAAAATTATTTTATTTCAAAAAAAGCTGGAAAAAAAATTTCATTTTCTGGCCGACCCGCCGGCAGGACCGACCCGACTCAGACCGGCGCTGTTGCGCTGCATTTTAGCCTTGTGTCGGCGCTGCTGCGCCGGCCTGACCTGAACCCAACGAACTCGGCGCTGTTGCGCCTGGTTTATGCCTAATACCGGCGCTGTTGCGCCGCGGCACTGCTGCGCCCAATTATAGCTATCCAGCGGCGCTGCTGCGTCGCGACCTAAACCCAGACTTCTCTGTTCTTCGCGAACAGCGAAAAACAGACCAATTTCTCCCAATTTCTTCACCCAATCAACAAATTAAACATACCCAGACATTATACTTGTTATAAAACTAAAACCCATCATTTACACAATAATTTTAACATCATAAACAACCTAAACAACCAATTTAAAAGGCCCAAAATTCACTATTCGTACTTTATTTTTAAATTTTGACACATTTAGCGTAATCAATCACTGTGAACTTATTTCTTAACCAAATTAATCCGTTTAACTTTCATTCTTTTCGTTCCTACATGTATAAACATAATCAATCATCAATTTACCGTTTAATATGAAATTTAAACATCAATTTTTATATAAGTCATATTCAAATACTAGTCCTCTGTAAACTTCAAAACTCCAATTAAAACATAATTTCATGGATTAATTACTCTAAAACAGTTTATAAACATCATATAATGATTCATACATGCATATTAATGAATACAAACAACTTTTCAACAATTTACTCATGAAATTCAATTAACAGAGAACTAACAATGTACGTTCATGGAGAAACTTAAAAAACATAATTTAAAGCTTGAATTCAAGAATTTACCTTTGATTAGTGATTTAGATTACTAGATGATGGGAATTCTTTTTCGAATTCTCAAATTTTCTCAAAACTCTCTCTTTTTCTCTCTCTATATTTTAGCCTTATGAAAGAACTAACTGATGAAGTACGTACATGGTAACTGATATGCGTGGGTATCAGTTAAGCGCATTATAGCCTTAACTGATCCCATGTTCTCAAGGTCATGTTTGGTTGGCCTTTAAAAGGCTCTTTTTTTGGTTTTATTTTAATTAACTTACTTATTATAAAATTTATTTATCACACTTTAATAATAAAAATTATATTATTTAACTATAATTAAATAAAAGCCACTACTACTCATTAAATCAAATAATCACATAATAAAAATTCTCATTTATTTAATTATGACAAATTAATAAACCTCTAATTAATTGTTAAATTAATTAGAACAACATCACAATTAATAAACAACTCATTTCATTTAATTATCCCAATTAAATTCACACTTTGCATTATAAAATTATTTCACATTAATACAATTAATACAACACATTTAATTAAATTAATATACAACAATTTCATCAAATATATATTTTACTCAATAGATAAATCGACACAAATATTTATTTAATTCAATAAATATTTAAAGATCAAATATAAAAATCTCGTTCGTTATATCTTTTCCTCCTTAAAAGGATTTTGTCCCCAGAATCACGACTCAATTAGTTCGTCCCGTTACATTCTCTCCCCCCCCCCTTACAAAGATTTTGTCCCCAGAATCGCTACACATAGACTAAGAAAATAACCGAGGATAATTTTTCATCATCTGATCTTCGAGTTCCCACGTAGCTTCTTCAGCGTTGTGGTTCCTCCAGATCACCTTAATAGAAGGTATAACTTTATTTCTGAGTACTTGCTCTTTCCGGTCAACTATCTGAACAGGCACTTCCTCGTAAGATAAATCTTTTTCAAACTGCAGGGGTTCATATTCTATAACATGCTTGTAGTCAGGTTTGTATAGATATAACGCCGCAACATGAAAAATATTGTGGATATGTTCTAACGTTGGAGGTAAGGCTACCTCATACGCGACTTCACCAATTCTCCGTAACACTTTAAAGGGTCTAATGAACCTCGGACTCAATTTCCCCTTCTTACCAAAACGAATTTTTCCCTTCCACGGAGACACTTTCAAGAAAACGAAGCTACCAATTTTAAATTCTCGATTCTTGCGGTGTTGATCGGTATATTTCTTCTGCCTATCCTGAGCAGATATCAATCTCGCCCTGATCACTTTGATGATTTTGGCAGTCTCTTGTACCAAGCATAATAGAGTTCTGCATTTTTTGTCGTACAACGCTTCATAAGGCGGCATGCCAATACTTGCATGGTAACTGTCATTGTAAGCAAATTCCACCAATGGTAGATGATCGTCCCAATTCCCTTTGAAATCCATGAAGCAAGCTCTTAACATATTTTCCAATGTCTGAATCGTTCTTTCGCTCTATCAGTCGGTATGTGGATGATATGCCATACTCATATGTAATTGCGTTCCCATGCATTCCTGTAGGCGCTTCCAGAAGTTTGATGTGAATGGCGGATCCTTATCTGAAACAATAAATACTGGAACACCATGCCTCAAAACAACCTCCTTCACATACAACTTCGCCAACTGATCTAGGTTAAATCTGATCTTGATCGGTAAGAAATGTGCTGATTTCGTCAGTCGATCTACGATAACCCAAACTGTGTCAAACCCTTTCTGAGTCATCGGAAGACCTTCTACGAAATCTCTTGTGATATGTTCCCATTTCCATTCTGGGATTTCTAACGGTTGTAGTAACCCACTCGGCCTTTGATGTTCTGCTTTAACTTTATGACATGTCAAACACTTAGCTACACAATCTGCAACGTCCCTTTTTAGATTCGGCCACTAGAAATGCTGTCGGAGATCCTGGTACATCTTCATACTTCCCGGATGAATCGAATATCTTGAATTATGAGCCTCGCTTAAAATTTCCTCCTTAACCTCTGGTACTGGCGGAACCCAAATCCGTCCTTCAAATCTCAATAATCCTTCAGTATCAACTTTGAATTTCACTTCGTCACCTTCGAATATTCTTTTCCTGATTTTCTCACATTTTTCATCCTGAAATTGTGTTTCCTTAACCTTATCCACCAAAGTTAGGCCGACTCCCATTTGAAACAATTTGTCGTCAGACGCCTCAGGATATTTCACCACCAACTCCAATTTTACCATTGTTGTAATTAGCTCCTCCTAAGCGGTTAACATAGACAGTTTCTCCCGACCCTTTCTGCTTAAGGCGTCGGTCACAACGTTCGCTTTACCCGGATGGTATAAAATTTCGTAGTCATAGTCCTTTATCAATTCTAACCACCTCCTATGTCGCATATTCAGGTCCTTCTGTGTGAAAATATATTTCAGACTCTTATAGTCTGTATATATTTCACACTTCTCCCCGTAAAGATAGTGTCTCCAGATTTTCAAAGCAAACACTACCGCGACCAATTCTAAATCATGGGTAGGATATCCCTTCTCATAGTTCTTTAATTGTCGTGATGCATACGCAATGACCTTACCGTTCTGCATAAGCACACAACCTAGTCCTTTATGCAACGCATCACTGTACACTACAAAATTTCCTGTGTTATTCGGTAAAGACAACACAGGTGCCGTACTCAGCCTTCTCTTTAATTCTTGAAAACTTTCCTCACACTTTTTTGTCCAAATGAACTTCACCGCCTTCCTAGTCAAATTCGTTAATGGAGTTACAATTTTGGAAAAATCCTGAATAAATCTTCTGTAATAACCTGCCAATCCTAGGAAACTCCTTACTTCTGTAACAATCTGAAATTTTGTATTATTTGAAAATATGCATTGAAGTTGAATAAATATTTTTAATTGATTTTATTGGTTTAAATCAACAAGTGATGGAATTGTTTTATTTAGATGTGTTTTAATTAAATTTATGTTGGTGGTTTTTTTAACTAAGCGACTTAATTAAATTAAAAGAGTTGTTGGTAATTATAGTGCTAATATTCTAGTTTAATTTAATAATTAAATTAGAAAGGTGATGATTTATTAAATTAGAATAGTAATTTATTTGTTAAATTAATGTGTTATGTTAGTTGAATTATTTACTAAAAGTAAATGTGACATGTGTCTATATAATAAGAGAATATAAAAATAACTTCGTACGTGATTAAATTAGCTTTACCAAACATGGCCGTGTGGCCTTTGGTTTATTAAGCTAACAAAACCTTTTTATTTTTATAACTGATAAAATGAATTGTGTATTATTATACCATCAGTTGAGTTTACGTGGTTTACTTTTTAAGCTCAAGAGTGAGGGGTTTTGAGAGAGCAAAAAATTAGAGAGGAGAGGAACTTGAGAGAAAATTGTTCTGGAAATTCAGGGAAGATTAATGGTGGCAAAGTTTCTTAATCATCATCTTGCTAAGGTTTATCAAGGAATCAAAGGTATTATCCAAGTTTAAAATTCATGTTCTTATTATGTTTTAGGTTTTATAAGAATTCTGATTTTAGTTGTTCAAGTTTAAATGAAGGATTTTTGGTATTCTTGAGTGTTCATAGCATATATATATGAAATATATGTTTCTGTGAGTCAAATTTAAGGTTTAATACTTGAAGGAATCTGTAAATTGATTGTAGTTTATGAAACTACGTTTAGATACGAAGAAAATGCAATTTACATACTTTGAGTTCGCTAAGAATTAAGCCCGCAGTGATCTATGCTATTAAATGTGTTGGTTTTTGGAAAAACTAAGAAAAATTTGATTTTAAATCCTTTGTGTTTTATTGTTTTGTTTGTTTTAGGTTGTTAGATTGGTATATGGATGCTTAGTAATGTTTCTAAGAGGTTTATGATAATTGGGTATGCTTGAATTGGTGTTTGATGCTAAAATTCGTGTTTTGGGCTTGAGAATTCTGCAGTTCACGAACTGCAAAATCTGGAATTCAGGTTTACCGCTCCGGCGAGCTTATTGCACTAGGTTTACCACCCCGGCGGGGTATTTTGTGAAGGAAACTCCTGCCCCGGCGGGAAATGCAGAAAGTGACATTTTTTTTCCCTTTCTTTTCTGTCTTGTTATATTATCCTATACATGTTTAAAGCTTAGACTAATGTATTAAATGAATACTAAGATGCTGTGATGGATGGTAAGCATATACTTGATGATTATAAAATATAAAGTTGATGTACCTTAACTTAACTTTAAGTTTTAGGAATTCTTAAGTGTGATATTGTTATAACTAAGCTTGTAACTTCTGAAGTGAAATTGATAATCAGAAAACAATTGAGATATTAAGATGAGGTTGGATGAGAGTGAATCTTGAAGTGTTGATGATATTGTAACTAATCATTATTATTGTTATATAAACGGAATGTGTAGGTTATTTAATGTACGTGATTTGTAATTAAAAAAACTACGCACGAGGCAAGTTTCTTACCCTTAACTCTTTTATGTTAAACAAGTTTTTAACCCTAAGCTTACTTAACGCAAGTTCATTATCGATGTTCCTTCTTACAAGTTGTAATTATGTTTTCCGTTCACATCATACAAAGGTAGTCGTTCTATATATCATTACTTGAAGCTTGGTTAAATTGAAACCATTGTTTTAATACTTTGGATATACAATAGTTGTTCGTTGTATATCGACATTGATGTTCTACATTCTTAACTCCTATTGTTCAAGTTCGTTGTCGTTGAATTAAACACTTGTAGGCTAGTGAACACATTGTGATTCAACTAGTCCACAGTTGGTGTATGTTCTAAATTTTTTTTTTAAAAACAACCCATTGTAAACCAAACCAAACCTACTTTGGTGCGGACTTGAATATCAAAACTGAGATGAACAACCCTAGTTTAGGGGATCAAATACGCAATATCGCTGAATGGTTGTGCACAATACATTGTACAATGGGCTGATCACCCTGAGTACGAGATGGTTAGTCCAGTTATAGTTTATTAAACTATTAAAGGTTACGACAAACTTACCTGTTAACCTAGGACATGGTTCGTGGTCTTGCGACCCTCAGTATATCTTGATGTTCTATTTCATCCTATTGAGCTTTCAGATGTTTCCATTCTTGATTATTATCAACAGAGAAATTACACCATACAGATAAGTTTATTATTGAAAATGTTCATTATTATATTGGTGGGCATTTGTTTTGCTCACCCTTGTATACTAAACCTTGCTGTGACGCCCCCAAATTCTCTACTCTCTCTGTAGCAGAACTTGTGCTCACGTGGAACTATACAACTGTAAGTACTCAATAATATATGAATTCTATCTATCCAAGGTTCGCAGTATCCCATAACAGGTACTAGTTTTGGCCAGAATGTTGTCTGTGTTTGGATACCCTCACTTAGATATATAGATTCATATCTTATGAATATCTCTTTTATATCAATATTCCCTATCTATCTGACATTCACAGTATTAATGATAAGATTGTCCATATAACTGAGGGGCGCATTCCGGTAAAGATGGCACCTTACCGGCGCTCATTAAGTGTAACCCCAGAGCTTATAGGACTCTCAACATCATTTAGATACCCTCATTCAGATGTATAGTTCATATAGACACTGTATTTAACTTAGTACAACTATTTTAAAGAATTTAAAGATCAGAGTATACGCATTCGATGACATAAAGGATCATAATATATTACATATCATTTGGTTTGGTTACATCATTCGTTATACTAAGTTATTACAACAACAAGTCTTTAAAAGACTTAAAATATTCAACAACAGAAATAAAACTTAATAAGCATGGCTTTTCCCCTTATCAGTCCCAGACGTGCCAGGAATATCATTTAAAGCTGCAAAAGAAGATATGCACAAGAATGAGCTACAAATGCTCAGCAAGTTCATTTGAATATGTAAACACCATGTGTTTGATTTGAAAGATGTCAATGATGTATACTGAGGGTTCTGTACATGAACCATATATTTCATTTAGTTCTATCAGTCTTTAATGACTTAGAACCATTTGAGTTTTGGATATCTAGTAGGGGATCAGCCTCACCAATATCCTAGGAGTATGCATATCATCTTAACATTTGTGGTCAATATATAATCAATATTTATTGGCCTTCCTATGAAGGCATTTCCATTTGCTCAGTATAAGATGTCTTACCAAACAATTTGGTTTGACACAATAATTTATGCTCAAATAAACAATATATGAATAATGATTTATTTCTTAAGTTATGCTGAACAAGAAGCAATAAGTTCACAATAATTGGTAGCAAGATGTATAATACTTGCATAATACAAGTTGAGTAAGGTTAGGACACTTGCCTTAGCGTAGCTCACTATAATTTAGTACAATCGGTCAACGCACGTAGTCTACGTATACCAATAATAAGCGTTAGCTCGTATATAAACATGTATCACGCTAATCTAGACAAGTTTCATTAAGGTTCGACGTTGATTCGGTATCTCGGTCGTGTCCTTAATAGCTAAACACATAGATTGTTCGATAAAACTTCATTTGGAAGCTTAATTATTAGTCTAAATAATTTAATTATTATTTATAATACTTTTAGAAGCTTAATTTTATTTTTAAATAATTTTTATAAGCTTGGAAGTATTTTTAAATAATTTTACAAGTTTAGGAATATTTTTAAATGATTTAATTATCATTTCGAATAATTTTAAAACATTTAATATGTTATTTAAATACTTTATTTGTCATTTAGAGTATTTTTAGATACTTAAAATATTATTTAAATGATTTATTTATCATTTATAATATTTTTAGAAAGATAGAATATTATTTTAATGATTTATTTTATCATTAATAATATTTTTAGACTTTATTTTATCATTAAAATAGTTTATTTATTACTTATAATAATTTTCAAAACTTAATTTAATATTTAAATGATTTAATTATCATTTATAACATTTTTAAATACTTAATATATTATTTAAATGATTTATTTATCATTAATAATATTTTAAATATTTAATATTTTATTTAATTATTATATATAATAATTTTATTTATCTTAATATCATTTTAAATAATTAATATAATTATTTAATAATTTAATATCATTTTTAAATAATTAAAACAACTATTAAATGATTTATTATAATTATTATTTATAATTTAATTAAATTAAATAATAATTCAGGAATATATAAAAATATTAAAAATAATTTTTTTATAATTAAAAATGAATTTTTGGATTTATTTGTTAATTATTAATAATTATTTAATATTTATTTATTATTTTATAATTTATTTATTTAATTTTTATTTAATTTTATTCAAAATCCATTGCTAAAGGGTTTTAGCGATGGTCCGCATACAAACTTAGTTTTCTAGGTTTGGGATGAAGATTGTCGCTAAAGGTGTTCTTCATTGAAGAACACTTGATCAATGTCCCACAGGGACATTTGACCTCAAATTAATCTCAACTCGTTTGATGTTTGTGCTTGATTTTTGTTTGTTGTCATAGCCAACATGGCAGTGTACAACGACATGTTGAATTTCATCTTAAACAATATCAATTGCTGCTCTAAATTTGATGGTCAACTAGCTAGTTCATCACTGTTCTTGAGGTTCAATATTACAGTTTACATAGCATACTACAAATCTAAACAAAGAAATAACACAAACAATTTCATCTAGATCAATTCTGGGCAGCATGAACTTCTGACAAACCTTGTCAGAGTTCTTCAAAGGTTTCTGGGCTGCCCAGAAACTTGAAAAATCAGAACGGTCAAAGGATTTTGACCACTTATATCTTCTTACTGGGAAATAATTTTTGACTTCTATCAATTGGATATTAAAGTTAACATGGCATACTATAGATTCATGCTTTAAAACACATCAAACAAACCTTTTAAGCTGATCAAAAGCTCTGACAAAATAGCTTGTCAGACTGTTCTTGACTGCCAAGAACAGTTTGAGTTTTTGATCAAATTCGACCCTTTAAATGTTATGGTTACTTGTTTAACCAACCCAGATCATCATATAACATGTTAACAAGTATTCCTAAACATCTAAAACACAAAATTTTTACAGGCTTGAAGATCAAACATAAAATTAGGGTTTGCACCTTTTTCTTCAAAGTTTTGATTCCTAGCTTCTGATTCTGAACTTGTGGTTGCTGGGGCTTGATATGGTATGTTTCTAAGTGTATAAGCTTTGAAATTTCGTAGGCTTGCATGATCAGATCTCATTCTATTTATAGTGACTTGAATTAGGGTTTCCTAGGCTTTACTTTCCAAATTTTGCCTCCACAAATATCTAGGCTTGGGACTTGTGCTACTCTAATCTGATCTTGGGCACCTACTTGTGCTGGAGTGTGTCAAGCACAAGCTTGCACACTCCTAGCTTCATTTTCATTGGCTAGGATTTCATTTTTGATTTATTTTACTTACTAATTAAAATTAGATTTTTGTTAATTATGTTTATAATGTTAATTTAAGTTTAGTAATACCCTAATTATGGTTATATATCATAATTAAGGTTTTACATTTCATAATTTAGGGTTATTGAACCAAATTAGGGTTTTAGGGTTTCTAATTAGGGTTTAGAGTTTTCAATTTCATAATTAGGGTTTTAATCTTCCGTTTAGGGTTTAGTTTAATCTTAATAATTCATAATTAATATTGTGATTTATTATTTAAATCTTAATTATATCAATTAAGATTATTATACAATAATTAGGGTTTTAATTGAACAATTCGGACAACTGTTACCAATTAGGGTTTCTATTTCCGTTTAACATTCTAACCATAATTAGCTTATTTTAGAATTTTATTAGTTAATATAATATTATATTAATGTCGAAGCACGACAAAGCACTTCGTCATTTCTAAGCACGACACAACAACTTTTAAAAAAAATAATTTGTCGAGACGCTTCTCGGTGAATTCGCCGGAAGCATGACAAATCATTTTGTCCGATTAAGCATGACACAGCTGCTTGGCGAAAATTTTTTATTTGACCTAATTGTTTAATAAAATACACAATCACATAATATCAAGTTAGAACAAGAAATTTCATTTCATAAACCCATAATTTACAATTACAAATCTTATTAGGGTTTAGAATATTACACTTGCAGCTAAAGCTGAGAGGACGGATGGGCCGTCTACTAGCAAAGGAAAAGGAAAAATGAACAAGTGACGATGATTTGCTATTATATGAAGACTTGTTTACTTTTATTTATGTGGTTGCGTAATTAAGACTTATTAGTTATTTATTTTTCGCATTTTAAAGATGTAATAAAGGTTAGAAAACTTGGGACTTATTTTGAAAAGCTATGTAACCCTTTTATGGGAGATGTTTTTATTATTCGGTTTGCTTTACTTAAATCCTTTTGTTAATGGTTAGATAGTTATTATGTATGGATAGTGGTTTGAGGTAACCCAAATTTGGGGGTGTCACAGGTTGGTATCAAAGCCGTAGGTTTAAGAACCTTAGGTGGGGAAAACCTCAGGAATTAGCCTTTTAGGAAATCGCAAAGATAGTGGTGATCAACTTCTAGCGAGTATTAAGGAATGAATTAAGGAATTCATTGAAGATAAGAAAACACTCTATGTGTTTTTGTGCTTAATATCCAATGAGCTCGCGAGTAGTGTCGATTAAGTGATTAAAATATTTTGTTACCAGGATGTCGGAGGTTGGAGAAACCAGTCAGTTTAGAGTCGAGGAGATCCCAGTGCTGAGGGAGAATATCCAGTGCCTGGAGAGGAGGAGGCCAGAGATGTTCATGTTGACAGCGCATAGCTGGTGACCGTGGTGGCACCTGGCAAAGGCAGGAGACTGTTCAGGAGGAGGAAGATGAGGAGGATCCCGAGGAGCTGATGTACGAGCAAATATACGATGAGAATACAGAACTTCGGGAGCAACTCAGAGTTTTGGAGGAAGTGTCAGAGGCACGCCGAGTTGCTATCGAGGAGAAGGATGAAGAGATCTACGATTTAGAAGTACGTTTGGAAAATGTAGAATAGAAATTGGTTCACTCGGAGGGTCAACAGGAGCAGCTGTTAGAATAGAATGAGAAGGTGAAGAGAGAGAATGTGGCAGTGAAGATTGAAAATAGAGAACTAAAAACTGAGAATGGTGAACTAAAGACTGAGAACGGGCAATTGAATATTGCGATGGAGCAGTTAAAAGAAGTTTTGAAGGAGGAAACTGCTAAGGGTATTAGGGCTGAAGACGCTTACATTAGGGTTTCTCAACGCTCGAATCGTGCTGAAGGAGAGGTTCGCGCGAAGAAGTTCAAGATCGATGACATGGAGTATATTTTCCACACGTCGATGGATAGGGCTCAAGACCGGGTTTACTATTACCCAATTCAGTTAGAGGATCATCCGTGGTTTGTGGATCGTCGAACTATGGTTCGCATCATGGAGCAAGAACGTGAGGAGGCTGTGCGCCGAGGATTGTCTTCTTAAGTTGTTAGGGAAATAATATTGTGATAAGGTTTTTAAGCTTATGAAGTGTAAATTCCAGCTTATATAAATAATGGGATAAGACGTTAATGATGAAATCCTGAAGTTGTCTTTTTAGAAGATGGTGTAAATAGTAAAATAATAAAACAAGTTTATTGAAAATGATACGTGTTAAGTTTTAACTTTTCAATATTTAAGTTAAGTTTTTTTAATTAAGTCATAAGTACTTAAAAAATTTAGCAATTGTCTAAAAAGCATTGTCTTAAACAAAATTATGCTGCCAAGAAGAGTTGGATGACCCCGTCAACAACCACCCCCTGAGGGGTCTACTAACAACAATAACAATAATCCACCCAATGCTAACCTAGTGCAGCAACTAGTGAACCTTTTGACAGGAGCTTTTGCGAATCAACCGCAAGCTCAAGCTACGACCTTTAAGGACTTTAAGGTCGTTGGTCCCCCTGAGTTTAAAGGAACGATGAATCCGATAGAAGCCCAAACCTAGGTAATGGAAATGGAAAAAGTTTTTTATGTTGTTAGGGTTGGAAATGACCAGAAGATTGCCTTTGCAACTTTCATGTTAAAGTCAGAAGCCAGTTACTAGTGGCAAGCCAACAAGATGAAAGCAAGAGAAGGTGTCATACCGTGGGATCGGTTTAAGGAGATGTTCTTTGAAATGTATTTTCCGGCTAGTTCACAGAACCTGTGACGCCCCCAAATTCGAGTACTTGAAACCCGAACTTGGTGCTACACGATACCATTTCTTTGAGTGGAAAAATAAAATTTACAAACTTAATATATACATATCAGAGTTGTCTAATCCCAAGTACGCAACCTTTAAGCATGTTCATTACATGATAAATAATAAATATTATCACCTTAATAAAGTCTAACTATTACAAACAACACCTGGTATTCTATTCTTTCAGCTTTCCTTTGCCCTTGTCTTTACCAGAGCCTTCTGGTCTATCACCCTTATCTGAAAACATTTAAGTCAAAGCAAGAACGAGATTTCAATTGCTCAGCAAGTACTAACAAATATAATAATGCGCTAAAGAAGTAAATGTTTTCTTTGAGGCCTACTTCTACCACGAATCAATAGTGGTGAAGTCGTTTGAAATTATTCATAACAACATATCAAATCATTTTAAGATTTTGAAATAACATATTGACTATAAATACTGAGCGGTCAATAGACCATGAACTGTTATTTTTCATTTTTGAAAAGGTTTAAACAGAAATTCATCTGCAAACCGCTCTGGTCTCACGGACATGTAGGGTGATCAGCCCCGTTATGTCCTGTATTGATCAATACTATCTGTTTGAACGCAAATTGCATTCACTCTATTCGCCTTGGGCACAAAAACATATTCCCCTTTACGGTTGTTCATACTCAGTTTGGAGTCCTAACTAAACAGATCAGTTGGACGACTTAAACATAACCTTTAGTATTCAATAATGTATTTCGAACTATGTCTAGCTGAGTCAAATAGCTTAGACAGACTTTAAATCATAAGATACGTACTGAAGTTCAACAATATGTAACATGATTGTTATATCAAAGAATTTTAAGTTCAAGAATTCTTGTGAAAAACCATAGTTTATACAAGTGGGGACACTTGTATAATGAAAGACAATAATGAGATTTTAATAAACAATAAACGAGTTGAATAAAATTCCATAATATTAGAATAATTGCATAAACGGATCATGGATATCATTACGGATATGAATAATTGATAATAATTATTCATGAACAAATTTCTTAAAGTAATAACTCAAGTTGAGTTAGGAACTAGCATAACATATACCTGTTTGCACGAAATAAAAGTAGTGCGTAAGGTTTAAATACTTGCCTACACAGATCCAATTCATAAAGTAAATGAAAAGGTATGATACTTGCCTTGTTCGCTGTTTACTGCTACACAATATAGCTTAAGCTTTTATCTTTAATACGAAGTCCTATCATCAATAAAATCATTCTTTTAATTAGAATAATACAACTTAACACATAATACTGCTTATTTACAGTCATCATACAACTTAACACATTGTCACATATTCATAACAGTCATTTAAAAACAGCTATCAGGTCAAAACTATGTCCATTTGGTTTGAGTTTGACACTATTTCGATGTCCTGATTGCATTATCGGACAATAAACAAGTTTCTTTTTAATGAAACTTTGTTCAAAAACTTAAATATCATCTTAGATAATTTGTTTATCAATTGCAACATTTTTCCAAATATTAAAATCATTTATAATGATTTTTCAGTCATTAATAGCATTTATAACGATTTAATAAATAAATAATTTCATTATGATTAATATTCAAATAATTAAAATATTAATGAACTACATGTCAACACATTAAAAGTTATTTTTTATAACATAAAAACATTTTTAAAACATTAATATTACCTTTAAATGATTTTTAACGTATTAAAATCATTTTTAAATAATTACCATTAATATTAAAATATTAATGTAATTCATGTCAAATATTTAAAGTTATTAAATATAACTTAAAAATATTTTTGAAACATTTTTATTGCCTTTAAATGATTTTTAAAGCATTAAAACCATTTTTTTTAAATAATTTATTTAATATAAATATTAAATAAACTAATTACCATTAATATTAATTAATTAATGAAATTCATCACAAAATATCAAAAGTTATCAAAAATAACTTAAAATATTTTCTAATATCATAATATAATTTTTCATGATTTTTCATGAATTAAAACCATTTTTAAATAATTTATTTAATATAAATATTAAATAAATTAATTATCATTAATATTAAATATTAATGAAATTCCTATGAAAATATTAAAAGTTATTTAATATAACTTAAAATACTTTTTAAAACATTAATATCATTTTTAACTGATTTTTTGAGATATTAAAATCATTTTTAACTAATTTATTTAATATAATAATTAAATAAATTAAATACCAATAATAATTAAATAAATTAAATTTTTAATGAAATTTATGTAAAAATATTAAAAGTTAATTTTTATAATTTAAAATAATTTTTAAAATAATTTTATGAATTTTTAATAAGTTATTTCTATTTATTTAATTAAATTAATTAATTTTTATTTAAATATAATTTTTTCGGCAGCTATAGCGACGAAACCGTCACTATAGGTGTTCTTGGTCAACCCCGGAAGGAGGTTGTCGGCTAAGGACCCTATAGCGACGGATTTCTGTCGCTATAGGTGTTCTTCATTGGAATGAAGAACAGCCGTCCACATCGTGGGGCCTAGTTTGACTTGATCTAACTTTCTTCTTGTTAATCGTTTGGTCGATCGTTTTGTTACTAGGTGTAGTCCACATGGCAAGGTACATCTACATATTTTTATTAAGATCAAACAATAACATATGTGACTGATTTAATTCGGTCAAAGTACCCATTTCATCTGTTCTTGAAAATTTATCGGTTTTCCACAAATTGCAAAAATTCAATCGGTCCGGCTACTTTGACCAATCGTATCTTTCTTTCTAGACCATGATTTACCACGATTCAAGTTGGAGGTTAAAGACAACATATCAGGCTACGAGTACATGCTTTAAAACAGACCAAACTACAAACAGGTATGGATCTAGAAGGCCTGACATATGGCTGTCAGATACCCAAACGATTTCTGGGTTACCCAGAAATCAAAAGTTCAGTTCGGTCAACCTACTTTGGCTACTCATAACGTACAATCTAAACATGATATAAGTGAAGTTCCAATTGCAGTTTACTAAAATCATGGCATAGACCATATACAAACATATAAACACAACAAAGCATTAACATACAGAGATTAAAAGGGCCCGACTTTGGCCTGTCAGAGAGAAAAATTTTGTTCTTGCCAGTTTTGAAAAATCTTTAATTTCATGCATTTAAATGTTATGCAAGTGTTGTTTCTCAACCCAGATCATCAATACACATTACATAGAACATATTCTAACATTCAAACACACTTTTAACATTGAATCAAAGATTTAGCTTGAGGGTTTTAGGTTTTGTACCTTTTGAGCAATTTTTGATTTTTATTCTTATGATCTGACTTTGGCTAGCTGGTGAGGTGTTTATGGTTGATATTCAGACAAATTTTAGTGAGAGAATTTCGTGGCTAGAGAGAAGGGAGAGAAAGCTTGGTTTGGTTTGAATAAATGAGTGACGTTTTCTATTTCTTTTTCTTCCTTTTCTTCCAATCCATTGATCCATTGCATCTGACGTAGCTAGCTGGCAAGATTCGGCTGATAGAGAGGATTTGAGCATGTGAGAATATCCTAGCTTGATGAGTCACAAGATTTTGGAAGATTTGAGAAGATTTTACAATCTTTCAATATCTTTTAATAAAAATAAATACAAAAAGGGTATTTTAGTAAACTAATAAATAATTTTAAGGATATTCCTGTCCCATACACATGATCTAAGGTTTTAATCAATAGATTTGAACCCTTAATGCTTACCCAATAATTTTTGGGTTTAAGAAAATTAACTTAGGAGTTAAATAAATAATTATTTAAGACAATAAAATTCCAAATTAGGGTTCTTTTTAATAAAATTAGGGTTTTATAAATTAAAAATTAGGGTTTCTTGAAACTGTTAGGGTTCCCAAAATTATAAGTTAGGGTTTCCCACTTAATTACATTATTCACATAATATCCATACATGCAAACAAAATAATTAACTAACTACATTACATTTAATACTTAAATTACCTAAAGAAATTAATTTCTTATTATCCCAAATACATATATAATTATTATAGCAATAATTATATTTAGTATTTAATGTCCATAATATACAATCAAATATGAATATAATTACCAATTATATTCCATATTCAATTTACCTTAATAGAATAAATTGTTAATATCCATAAAACCAATATACTTTCCTTATTAATTATAATTATAATAATAATTATATTAATCATTAAAATTCATATCCATAGACAAAATTTATGTTAGTGATCAATAATCACACTTTACATCATAAACCATTCTTAGTTAAGTTAAAATAATTAACTTAACTAATCTTGATAAATTAATATAATAAAATAATAATTATTTCAACAGTTTTAAGAATCATTTATTAAAATATAAATATATTATTTAAATAATATATCGATCGTATTTTCATGAAAACTAAATAATAAAACATTTTTATTACAAAATTAATTTATTATAAAATATAATTTATAGTAAATCATAAATTCTTTTTCCTTGCATTCCAACACTTGCTTTACTATATAATAAAATAGTTTTATCATATAAAAAAAAATTTATTCGTAAAATTTCTTATTTAATTATGTCAAAATTTTAGGGTTATTACATTCACCCTCCCTTATAAGGATTCCGTCCCCGGAATCACCGTTTCAAAACTTATACCTACGGGGGTAA
Organism: Aralia elata; assembly: GCA_034770075.1. Classification (NCBI taxonomy): domain Eukaryota; kingdom Viridiplantae; phylum Streptophyta; class Magnoliopsida; order Apiales; family Araliaceae; genus Aralia; species Aralia elata. The sequence continues at coordinate 32,027,737 of CM068383.1, read as the reverse complement.
ATAACATACACATTTATTGCAAACAGATCTCGATCAGATTTGATCGAACTGATCTTTCAACATTCAACTTAAAGCTTGTCTTTCTGATTAAACGGAATCTGATTCCTAATAGAACTCAAATTCCTCCTTCAAAATTTTTACTAGAAATATTTATTTATTAAATTTATAAGAAAACATATATAAGAGAATAAAGTTTATTCAAATAATACCTGGATTTCCATTCCCGGCTGCTACCGTGTCTTGAACCGTCATATTGAAGGTCCTTGCAGTTGGTTTGTTCGTTGGGGTTGAATAGGTTATCGTCAGCTTTCCACCGTTTTTCCCAGCATTCGCATTTCCCCCATCGACCTTTCTTTTCGGACAATCCCTTGCCATATGATCAGCTGATCCGCAAATGAAACAACCACTATTCTTTCTAAGGTTGGGGCAGTTAGGAGAGATGTGTCCCTCCTGCCCGCACTTGTAGCACACGAACTTCCCTTTAAGACATTCGCCCGAGTGATTCTTTCCGCAATTTGGACACTGCGGCACCTGCTTCTTCATCCCAACTTGCTTATTACCTGTATTTCCATCATTGTTCCATTTCCTTTTTCCACTTCCACTTCCACTGCTTCCTTCAACCTTTACTTTTCCTTCAAACTTAGCTTTATTCTTCTTTTCCTTATTATAGAGGCTCATAGCCTCATTTCCCCCTTCAGCTATAATAGCCTTTTCCATTAAAGATGCAAATGTACCAATCTGCAACACTGCGACTTTGTTGTAGATCCAAGGTTTCAGACCATATTCAAACCTTCGTGCCTTCCGTGCTTCAGTATCCACTTGGTGTGGAGCGAATCTGGCCAATTCGTTAAACTTGGCAGCGTATTTCGAGACAGTCATATTGTCTTGCTTCACTTCTAGAAATTGGATTTCCATTCTGGCTTGCATTGCAGTCGAGAAGTAATTCTCGTTGAACAGTTCTTTGAACCTTGCCCAAGTGATGACTCATGTTCCGGCCCTTGTTTGATTAACCTCCCACCAGAAGTTTGCTTCCCCTTTTAGCATATATGTAGCAAAGGCGGTCTTTTGTTCCTCCGCTACCCTAGCAATTACAAACGCTTTTTCGATTTCCTTTACCCAAGTTTGGGCTTCAATCGGGTCAGCTGTTCCTTTAAATTCAGGTGGTCCCACTGCCTTGAAGTCTTTGAAGTTCGCCAATTGATTGTCTGGCTGATTTCTGGTTTCTGGTGTTCCAGTGGGGTTTCTATTATTAAATACCCCCATCAGCAAATTGATAAATTGCTGCATAGGGTTTATAGGTGGGACACCCTCAGTTTGGGTTTCTGGTTCTCTATTTTCAGGCTCCCTATTATCAGGTTCCCTATTTTCTGATTCTTCATCTGCAATTCTTTGCATTCGTGGTCTTCTTATTCCTCTCCATCTTGGCGGCATTGTTTAAATCAATCCGGCTTGCTGGATGCAAGAACTTAGCTTACCTAATTATGAATTATCAGTCAGTCAATGTGCCGTATTCGCTATTTACCAACACATAATTATATTCATTTTCGTTTAAACTGTACAAAGTACTTTTCATTACACAACACATACTGATAACATCATTTACTATCCCTTTGTGATAACAAAAGTCGGGATTAGTACATTACACACATATCATATCATTCGCCATACATAATCTTAAAATACTTATCCTATTCGTTTCCTACACCTTTCCTAGAGTCTGGGCAAACCTTTGCCTGGTGACCTACTATTCCACATACAAAACATATGCATTGCTTCGGTTCGGGAAAATGAGAAGAGACATGTCCTTCACGTCCACAATTGTAGCATACGTTCTGCCCTTTCATACACACGCCTTCATGCTTCCTGTTGCAGTTTGCACATCTTGACACTTGCTTATAGTTCCCTTGGTTCAAATTTTCGATATCACGATCATTCATCTTTCTTTTTCCTTTCTGGCTTGGAGTTGCAGACGATTTGTTGCATTTGGCTCCCATTTCATCAATTTGAAGTTTCAAGTTATCTTGTTCTTCCATTATTTCGATTAAGGCGTTTCGCATCCGACTATTCAGTAGTCTTTCCATTTCCAACAACTTTTCTAGACATAATACCTTATTCTTCAGATTCTGCACTTCTGTTGATGCTTGGTCAGCTTTAACTTCAGCGTCCGAATCACTATCTGCCAGCATTATCATTTCTGGTTCTGGTTCTATGTTTTCCAAAATGATGACCTCATCTTGGTTGCTTTCAGGCGGAGTGATTTGCTCCTTCTTTACAATATGAGAGGTTCCTAGTACTTTCTTTCCTGACATCTATACACAAACAATCTAGATTAGTACATAGTATATACAATAACAAACAATATTTTATATAAGTTAGTTTTTATTTCATTTTATGATGAATTTCTTTAATTCATCTCCTTTAAACTCTATTTGAGTTATTCATCTTTCAACGCTTCTATCTAGCTTAAGGTTATAGCCTAAGGTAATCCCCCACCTAAGGTTTCTAACCTATAGCTCTGATACCAAGTTGTGACGCCCCCAAATTCGAGTACTTGAAACCCGAACTTGGTGCTACACGATACCATTTCTTTGAGCGAAAAAATAAAATTTACAAACTTAATATATACATATCAGAGTTGTCTAATCCCAAGTACGCAACCTTTAAGCATGTTCATTACATGATAGATAATAAATATTATCACCTTAATAAAGTCTAACTATTACAAACAACACCTGGTATTCTATTCTTTGAGCTTTCCTTTGCCCTAGTCTTTGCCAGAGCCTTCTGGTCTATCACCATTAGCTGAAAACATTTAAGTCAAAGCAAGAATGAGAATTCAATTGCTCAGCAAGTAATAACAAATATAATAATGCGCTAAAGAAGTAAATGTTTTCTTTGAGGCCTACTTCTACCACGAATCCATAGTGGTGAAGTCGTTTGAAATTATTCATAACAACATATCAAATCATTTTAAGATTTTGAAATAACATATTGACTATAAATACTGAGCGGTCAATAGACCATGAACTGTTATTTTTCATTTTCGAAAAGGTTTAAACAGAAATTCATCTGCAAACCGCTCTGGTCTCACGGACATGTAGGGTGATCAACCCCGTTATGTCCTGTATTGATCAATACTATCTGTTTGAACGCAAATTGCATTCACTCTATTCGCCTTGGGCACAAAAACATATTCCCCTTTACAGTTGTTCATACTCAGTCTGGAGTCCTAACTAAACAATTCAGTTGGACGACTTAAACATAACCTTAGTATTCAATAATGTATTTCGAACTATGTCTAGCCGAGTCAAATAGCTTAGACAGACTTTAAATCATAAGATACGTACTGAAGTTCAACAATATGTAACATTATTGTTATATCAAAGAATTTTAAGTTCAAGAATTCTTGTGAAAAACCATAGTTTATACAAGTGGGGACACTTGTATAATGAAAGACAATAATGAGATTTTAATAAACAATAAACGAGTTGAATAAACTTCCATAATATTAGAATAATTGCATAAACGGATCATGGGTATCATTACGGATATGAATAATTGATAATAATTATTCATGAACAAATTTCTTAAAGTAATAACTCAAGTTGAGTTAGGAACTAGCATAACTTATACCTGTTTGCACGAAATAAAAGTAGTGCGTAAGGTTTAGATACTTGCCTACACAGATCCAATTCATAAAGTAAATGAAAAGGTAAGATACTTGCCTTGTTCGCTGTTTACTGCTACACAATATAGCTTAAGCTTTTATCTTTAATACGAAGTCCTATCATCAATAAAATTATTCTTTTAATTAGAATAATACAACTTAACACATAATACTGCTTATTTGCAGTCATCATACAACTTAACACATTGTCACATATTTATAACAGTCATTTAAAAACAGCTATCAGGTCAAACTATGTCCATTTGGTTTGAGTTTGACACTATTTCGATGTCCTGATTGCATTATCGGACAATAAACAAGTTTCTTTTTAATGAAACTTTGTTCAAGAACTTAAATATCATCTTAGATAATTTGTTTATCAATTGCAACATTTTTCCAAATATTAAAATCATTTATAATGATTTTTCAGTCATTAATAGCATTTATAACGATTTAATAAATAAATAATTTCATTATGATTAATATTCAAATAATTAAAATATTAATGAACTACATGTCAACACATTAAAAGTTATTTATTATAACATAAAAACATTTTTAAAACAATAATATTTCCTTTAAATGATTTTTAAATTATTAAAATCATTTTTAAATAATTACCATTAATATTAAAATATTAATGTAATTCATGTCAAATATTTAAAGTTATTAAATATAACTTAAAAATATTTTTAAAACATTTTTATTGCCTTTAAATGATTTTTAAAACATTAAAACCATTTTTTAAAATAATTTATTTAATATAAATATTAAATAAACTAATTACCATTAATATTAATTAATTAATGAAATTCATCACAAAATATCAAAAGTTATCAAAAATAACTTAAAATATTTTCTAATATCATAATATAATTTTTCATGAATTAAAACCATTTTTAAATAATTTATTTAATATAAATATTAAATAAATTAATTACCATTAATATTAAATATTAATGAAATTCCTATGAAAATATTAAAAGTTATTTAATATAACTTAAAATACTTTTTAAAACATTAATATCATTTTTAAATGATTTTTTGAGATATTAAAATCATTTTTAACAAATTTATTTAATATAATAATTAAATAAATTAAATACCAATAATAATTAAATAAATTAAATTTTTAATGAAATTTATGTAAAAATATTAAAAGTTAATTTTTATAATTTAAAATAATTTTTAAAATAATTTTATGAATTTTTAATAATTTATTTCTATTTATTTAATTAAATTAATTAATTTTTATTTAAATATAATTTTTTCGGCAGCTATAGCGACGAAACCGTCGCTATAGGTGTTCTTGGTCAACCCCGGAAGGAGGTTGTCGGCTAAGGACCCTATAGCGACGGATTTCTGTCGCTATAGGTGTTCTTCATTGGAATGAAGAACAGCCGTCCACATCGTGGGGCCTAGTTTGACTTGATCTAACTTTCTTCTTGTTAATCGTTTGGTCGATCTTTTTGTTACTAGGTGTAGTCCACATGGCAAGGTACATCTACATATTTTTATTAAGATCAAACAACAACATATGTGATTGATTTAATCCGGTCAAAGTACCCATTTCATCTGTTCTTGAAAATTTCTGGGTTTTCCATAAATTGCAAAAATCCGATCGGTCCGGCTACTTTGACCAATCGTATCTTACTTTCTAGACCATGATTTACCACGATTCAAGTTGGAGGTTAAAGACAACATATCAGGCTACGAGTACATGCTTTAAAACAAACCAAAGTACAAACAGGTATGGATCTAGAAGGCCTGACATATGGCTGTCAGATACCCAAACGATTTCTAGGTTACCCAGAAATCAAAAGTTCAGTTCGGTCAACCTACTTTGGCTACTCATAACTTACAATCTAAACATGATATAAGTGAAGTTCCAATTGCAGTTTACTAAAATCATGGCATAGACCATATACAAACACATAAACACAACAAAGCATTAACATACAGAGATTAAAAGGGCCCGACTTTGGCCTGTCAGAGAGAAATTTTTTGTTCTTGCCAGTTTTGAAAAATCTTTAATTTCATACATTTAAATGTTATGCAAGTGTTGTTTCTCAACCCAGATCATCAATACACATTACATAGAACATATTCTAACATTCAAACCCAACTTTTAACATTGAATCAAAGATTTAGCTTGAGGGTTTTAGGTTTTGTACCTTTTGAGCAATTTTTGATTTTTATTCTTATGATCTGACTTTGGTTAGCTGGTGAGGTGTTTATGGTTGATATTCAGACAAATTTTAGTGAGAGAATTTCGTGGCTAGAGAGAAGGGAGAGAAAGCTTGGTTTGGTTTGAATAAATGAGTGACGTTTTCTATTTCTTTTTCTTTCTTTTATTCCAATCCATTGATCCATTGCATCTGATGTAGCTAGCTGGCAAGATTCGGCTGATAGAGAGGATTTGAACATGTGAGAATATCCTAGCTTGATGAGTCACAAGATTTTGGAAGATTTGAGAAGATTTTACAATCTTTCAATATCTTTTAATAAAAATAAATACAAAAAGGGTATTTTAGTAAACTAATAAATAATTTTAAGGATATTCTTGTCCCATACACATGATCTAGGGTTTTAATCAATAGATTTGAACCCTTAATGCTTACCCAATAATTTTTGGGTTTAAGAAAATTAACTTAGGAGTTAAATAAATAATTATTTAAGACAATAAAATTCCAAATTAGGGTTTTTTAAATAAAATTAGGGTTTTATAAATTAAAAATTAGGGTTTCTTGAAATTGTTAGGGTTCCCAAAATTATAATTTAGGGTTTCCCACTTAATTACATTATTCACATAATATCCATACATGCAAACAAAATAATTAATTAACTACATTACATTTAATACTTAAATTACCTAAACAAAGTAATTTCTTATTATCCCAAATACATATATAATTATTATAGCAATAATTATATTTAGTATTTAATGTCCATAATATACAATCAAATATGAATATAATTACCAATTATATTCCATATTCAATTTACCTTAATAGAATAAATTATTCATATCCATAAAACCAATATACTTTCCTTATTAATTATAATTATAACAATAATTATATTAATCATTAAAATTCATATCCATAGACAAAATTTATGTTAGTGATCAATAATCACACTTTACATCATAAACCATTCTTAGTTAAGTTAAAATAATTAACTTAACTAATCTTGATAAATTAATATAATAAAATAATAATTATTTCAACAGTTTTAAGAATCATTTATTAAAATATAAATATATTATTTAAATAATACATCGATCGTATTTTCATGAAAACTAAATAATAAAACATTTTTATTACAAAATTAATTTATTATAAAATATAATTTATAGTAAATCATAAATTCTTTTTCCTTGCATTCCAACACTTGCTTTACTATATAATAAAACAGTTTTATTATATAAAAAAAAATTTATTCGTAAAATTTCTTATTTAATTATGTCAAAATTTTAGGGTTATTACAGAACCAGATGGAGGTTCAGTTTCTCGAACTTAAGCAAGGAACAATGACAGTGCCAGAATACACGGCGAGATTCAATGAATTAGCGAGGTTTGCGCCATACCAAGTTAATACGGATGAGAGAAAGGCTATACGATTTGAGGAAGGATTGAAGCCTTGACTTTACACTAGGGTTTCTATGTTTCAACTCAACACATTTTCGGCGATGTTAGAGAAAACAATAATAGTTGAGGGAGGAAGTGATGCGTTGAACAAATACAATCAGGAGCAGAAAAAAGAAAAGGAATGAGACTGAGAATAAGCCGAGTGGTAGCAACAGAAGAGGAAACCAGAAACGGAAATGGAATGATGGTAGTTCTATTGGAAGTCAGTAGAGTAACCAGAAGAAGAAAACCGAGGCTTGTGCAACTTGTGGTAAGAACCACGCGGGCGTGTGTCTGAAAGGGAAGAGAGTCTATACAACTGTGGACAAGAGGGCCACATTACTCTGAACTGCACTGCTCTAAAGAAGGGTGTCTGTTTCTCGTGCGGATCAAAATACCATCTTGCTCGTGATTGTCCGAGGAAGGCTGCTAGTGCAGGAAGTGGAGGCAAAGGAAACAACAGTGGAGGTGCATTAACTATTTCTAGGCTAACTACAACAAATCACCCAACTGCTCGCATTTTTAATATGACGGTCCAGGATGCGATTCAATCCAAGGAGGTGGTGGCAGGTATCGTACCAGTAAATAATTTGGATGCATACGTACTTTTTGATTCGGGTGCAACTTGTTCTTTCATTTCTAATGATTTTGCTGAGAAATTGGAGTTACCCCGAGAAGAGTTAGACTTTCCCTTAAACATAGAGATTGCCAATAGGGAAGTAGTACCTGCTAGGTATATGTACAAAAATTACGAGGTGGATATTCATGGTCATATGATGACTGTAGATCTTATTCCGATAAAACTTGGGGAATTTGACGTATTTTAGGGATGGATTGGTTGTATAACTATGGGGCGATTATAGATTGCCAAAAGAAGTGTGTAAACCTTAAGACTCCGTCTACGGTAGTATTTTATGGTAGCAAATCGCCGAGGCAAACGACTGGTCTGACGATTATGTAGGCCAAGAAGTTACTAAAGCAAATATGTGTAGGGTATTTAGCTCATGTGGTAAATACTCAAAAGACCGGTGTGAAATTGGAAGAAATACCAGTGGTGAGAAATTTTGTGGATGTTTTTCCGGATGATTTTCCAGGATTACCTCTAGATAGAGAAATTGAATTCATTATCGATTTAGTGCCCGGGACTGCGCCTATATCGAAAGCTCCGTACCGAATGGCTCCGGTGGAGATGAAGGAGTTGATGGTGCAATTGCAGGAACTACTAGACAAGAAGTACATTCAACTGAGTGTTTTGTCGTGGGGAGTGCCGGTGTTGTTTGTCAAGAATAAAGATGGCTCGATGCGTCTATGCATAGATTATCGCGAATTGAACAAGGTTACAATCAAGAATAAATACCCGTTACTGTTGGTCGATTTAGCAATCGATAAACACACACGTGCAAGTATACACGGTCAACAAGTAATATATGATAAGATATGAGTCGAACCCCATAGGGAATTGTGACAAATAATAACCATGTACCAATCGTATATCAATTTGATCTAATTTAAACGATGAAAGTTTGATTATTTGTTGATTGATTGAGTTCACAAGTCAAGTAATAAATAAAATGCGATAAAATATCAAGATAGAAAGGTCTAAGATTACAATTTCCCCCAACACATCATTTGAATCTCCTAACTCTCTCTTTTCAATCAGTTATAACATACGAATTGACAACCGAGAAATCAAAACTACATAAGAGCCTCTGTCGATAGTCAATCACGAATCTTCCTAAGCAGTGCATAGGTATATGTCTATCCTATACACTATTAAGAGACTAATTTCAGGAATGATTAATAGACACGTGTCACTAAATCTAATTAATCGTTCCCTCAATTACCAACTTTCACATCGGAAGTCATTAAGACTAGATTCTCAATTGGTTGCATGCGGTAATTAGGTATATATCTATCCCAACTACTATCAAGATACCTATTATTGCAGATAATTAATAAGACACATGTCACTTAATCCGATTAATAACCCACAACAATTTATACTCTCACATGTTATCATAACTAGGTCTTAACCTATAATCCGTTCGTGAAGTTCATATAAGTTCCCAAGGTAATTACGAGCCAAGCAATTAATCTAGAAAGCAAAGGTTATGATAATCAATTCGCAAATGGATAACTAAAATCAATAGAGAGAGAATTCAATTCAATTTAAGTGTTGGGTTCCATTGCAATCTTAGAATAGAAGGTTAGTTCATGATAGCTACAATAAACATCAATTTCAATTTATACATTATCAAATTCAAATTACAAAGAAGCTGAAAATCTAGAAATGAAAGCACTTTTGAAGTTGTTCAGCTGTTGTTCCTTGGGTTGTTGCTGGTTTCTAGCTCTTCCCCTTAGTTTTGCAATTCTTGTTGACTGAATTCCTTGGCTTGTAGCTTGTTCAGCTTGATTTGCAGCCTTTAGCCCTGTTGTTTGATGTATTTTGTAGCCTCCCTCTCTCTAGATGTCTGATATGAAGCTTAAAAGAGATTATATATAGCCTCCTTCAAGAAATTCTAGCCAAAGTCGGACAAAATGGAGCTCAGATCGCACTGAAACTGTGTCAGATCGCACTCAGGATGGCATTGGCGCGCCCGCACGGTGCCTAGTGCACGCGCCTAAGCCTCGGTTGGCCCATGCTGAGTGCCGCACACGCCCGCATGCTGGCTGCTGCACGCCCATGCCACGCACCCGCACGCCAGCGCGCGCGCCCTCGTCCACGCCCTGGCCGCACGCCTAGCGCCCCAAGTTGCCGCACGCCAGGCGCCCCAAGCTGCCGAGGCCCCAGTGATAAGTAGGTTTCATACCTACTTATTAGATGCTATTTGGTTTCATTCGTTGCTTATCTAATAGCTACTTAGCACGTTTTAATGCATTTTTCCCTCTATTTCAGTTTTGATTTACTACTCTCATTATATGGCTTTGGCACGGTTTTTGGTAAATTTGACACGGGGTATATTGCATTTGTTGGTTGGGAGCTATTTGATTATTTGTTGCTTGTACAGGACACGAGAATCGAGAGATCAAGCTACAGCAGCACAGCAGCAGACTGGCAACCGGCGCAGCTGCGCCCCTAATGTTCATTCCCTGCCCCCGGCGCAGCTGCGCCCCTTTTACAAAGGGCGCTGGCGCAGCTGCGCCTGTCGCCAGCCAGCCATGCAGCACGTTCCATCCAGCGAAGCAGCATTATCAGGAAATCATGCAATGCCAGATTTTGAGGGATCAGTGGGTTTAAACTTTATTAGTGGGAATCAGAATAAGTCAAAATAAGACAAATTAAGCATGTATTATTAACCAATTTGGAATTCAATTTGAGGAGCTCTCTCTCCTACACGAAAATTAGAGTAGTTTACTGCATTCTAGCTTCAAACTTGGAAACAACCAGCTGAGCATAAATTACATTTGGGAACTGAAGAATGGTGGATATGGATGTTGAATTGGAGATTAGGAGCAAGAAATCAACAATCTACACAACTTGGAAAACCATCAGAAGTTGCAGAACGGAAACAAGGAGCTTGAATATTTTCTGTTTTTGATTAATTTTCCTATTCTTTAATTATGATGATGAACCAATTGTGTATGATGAATTCTAGTATTGTTATTATGAACTAAATTCAATTCTTGGGATTATAATGGATCTTTTGCTTAACTAAAATTGATATGCTTCCTTATTATTGCTAGTTGGCTATGTAATGAATGTCTAGCATAATCTATACTTAATGCTTAATTGCTTGATCACCAATTACAGTGATAATTTATATGGAATTGAGAAAGGAAATATAAATTGAGATCTAATTATGCTAGCATATGTTCATAATTATTACATTCCTCGTGAAATTATGTTTCGTGCTTAGGATAGAAATATACCGAAGCACCATATGTGGCCATTTGAGAACTTATTCTAAAACCCTTTTGATTGAAATTCACATAGAGATATAGTGCGTTAATCATCTAGGGTGTTCACATTCATTCTATCAATTGTGGATTTAGTGTGAAATGAATATGGTGCATCGAGAGATGGTCATATTTTACATTCGTGTTCTCAACCAACATTCTATAGTAGTCAATTAGCAACAATAGGAAGCATGGAAATCTAAGTTTGCATTAAGTGAAATTATAATCCCAAGCTCTTAAAATCTGTATTTTTACAACCATAATTTGTTCTATTTGTTTCATTAGTAATCGTTAGATAATCTCATCACCAAAATCAATTGTTTAAAGAGACCGAAATAATTATAAAATCGGTGTTTGTAGTCATTGATACAGAATGTTAGAAGGGAGATTTTAGATGAAGCTCACAATACACGTTACTCAGTTCACCAAGGAGTACAAAAGTGTCTGCAAGAATGCTTGGGAAATGAGTTGAGAATGAGCACTGCGTATCATCCTCAAACTAATGGTCAGAGCGAAAGAACGATTCAAACCTTAGAGGATATGTTACGCGCCTGTGTCATGGATTTCAAGGGAAGCTGGGATGATCACTTACCGTTGGTCGAGTTTGCTTACAACAATAGTTACCACACGAGTATTGGCATGCCGCCATACGAAGCATTGTATGAACAGAAATGTAGAACTCCACTATGTTGGGACGAGGTTGGTGAAAGGCAACTGCTAGGACCAGAACTGGTACACCAAACTACAGAGATCGTGAAAGTTATAAGAGCGCAATTATTAGCTGCTCAAGATAGACAGAAGAAGTATGCCGATCAACATCGTCAGAACTGAAAATTTGAGGTGGGAAGCTTCGTTTTTCTGAAAGTTTCACCCTAGAAAGGGAAAATTCGTTTTGGAAAGAAGGGTAAGCTTAGTCCAAGATTTATTGGACCTTTTGAAGTACTGCGGCGAGTTGGTGAGGTGGCTTATAAAGTAGCTCTACCTCCAGAGTTGGTTCATATCCACAATGTTTTTCATGTATCTGTTTTAAAGCCTTATAAGCCAGACTATAAACATGTGATAGAATATGAACCTATACAGTTTGATAAAGACCTAACTTATGAGGAAGTCCCGATCCAGACAGTAGACAGGAAGGAACGGGTTCTCAGAAATAAAGTGATACCTTATGTTAAGGTAATATGGAGGAACCACAATGCTGAAGAAGCTACGTGGGAACTCGAAACTGATATGATGAAGAATTATCCTCAGTTGTTTGCTTAGTCCTAGTTCTATGATTATGCGGATAGAATCCTTTTAAGAAGGGGAGAAAGGTGCGATCGAATTAAGTGTGTTGTGCGTTGTGATTCTGATGACAGAATCCTTGTAAGGAGGGAAGGATGCAACAATCCGAAATTTTGTATTATTTGAAAATATGCATTGACGTTGAATAAATGTTTTTAATTGATTTTATTGGTTTAAATCAACAAGTGATGGAATTGTTTTATTTAGATGTGTTTTAATTAAATTTATGTTGGTATTGTTTTTAACTAAATGAGTTAATTAAATTAAAAGAGTTGTTGGTAATTATAGTGCTAATATTCTAGTTTAATTTAATAATTAAATTAGAAAGGTGATGATTTATTAAATTAGAATAATAATTTATTTGTTAAATTAATGTGTTATGTTAGTTGAATTATTTAATAAAAGTAAGTGTGACATGTGATTATATAATAAGAGAATATAAAAATAACTTAGTAGGTGATTAAATTAGCTTTACTAAACATGGCCTTGTGGCCTTTAGTTTATTAAGCTGACAAAACATTTTTTTTATAACTGATAAAATGAATTGTGTGTATTATTATACCATCAGTTGAGTTTACGTGGTTTAATTTTTAAGCTCAAGAGTGAGGGGTTTTGGGAGAGCAGAAAATTAGAGAGGGGAGGAACTTGAGAGAAAATTGTTCTGGAAATTCAGGGAAGATTATTGGTGGCAAAGTTTCTTAATCATCATCTTGATAAGGTTTATCAAGGAATCAAAGGTATTATCAAAGTTTAAAATTCATGTTCTTATTATGTTTTGGGTTTCATAAGAATTCTGATTTTAGTTGTTAAATTTGATGGGAATGGAGTTATGTGTGTTGGTTTTCATGTATAATTTGTTAATTGTTGTTTCTAAACGATTTTCAGAATACGAAATTCATAGAATCATGTTTTAAATGAAGGATTTTTGGTGTTCTTGAGTGTTCCTAGCATATATATATGAAATATATGTTTCCGTGAGTCAAATTTAAGGTTTAATACTTGAAGGAATCTGCAAATTGATTGTAGTTTATGAAACTACGTTTAGATACGAAGAAAATGCAATTTGCATACTTTGAGTTCGCTAAGAATTAAGCCCGCAGTGATCTGTGCTATTAAATGTGTTGGTTTTTGGAAAAACTAAGAAAATTTTGATTTAAATCCTTTGGGTTTTGTTGTTTTCTTTGTTGTAGTTGTTAGAATTGGTATATGGATGCTTAGTAATGTTTCTAAGAGGTTTATGAAAATTGGGTATGCTTGAATTGGTGTTTGATGCTAAAATTCGTGTTTTTGGGCTTGAGAATTCTGCAGTTCACGAACTGTAGAATCTGGAATTCAGGATTACCGCCCCGACGGGGTATTTTGTGAAGGAAACTCCCGCCCCGGCGGGAAATGCAGAAAGTGACATTTTTTCCCTTTCTTTTCGGTCATGTTATGTTATTCTATGCATGTTTAAAGCTTAGACTAATATATGAAATGAATACTAAGATACTGTGATGGATGGTAAGCATATACTTGATGATTATAAAATATAACGTTGATGTACCTTAACTTAACGTTAAGTTTTAGGAATTCTTAAGTGTGATATTGTTATAACTAAGCTTGTAACTTCTGAAGTGAGATTGATAATCAGAAAACAATTGAGATATTAAGATGAGGTTGGATGAGAGTGAATCTTGAAGTGTTGATGATATTGTAACTAATCATTGTTATTGCTATATAAACGGAATGTGTAGGTTGTTTAATGTATGTGATTTGTAATTAAGAAAACTACGCACGAGGCAAGTTTCTTACCCTTAACTCTTTTATGTTAAACAAGTTCCTAACCCTAAGCTTACTTAACGCAAGTTCTTTATCGATGTTCCTTCTTACAAGTTGTAATTGTGTTTTCCGCTGATATCATACAAAGGTAGTTGTTCTATATATCATTACTTGAAGCTTGGTTAAATTAAAACCATTTTTTTAATACTTTGGATATACAATAGTTGTTCGTTATATATCGACATTGATGTTCTACATTCTTAACTCCTTTTGTTCAAGTTCGTTGTCGTTGAATTAAACACTTGTAGGCTAGTGAACACATTGTGATTTAACTAGTCCACAATTGGTGTATGTTCTAAAATTTTCTTTTTTTTTAAAAAAAACCATTGTAAGCCAAACCAAACTTACTTTGGTGCGGACTTGAATATCAAAGCTGAGATGAACAACCCTAGTTTAGGGGATCAAATACACAATAGCGCTGAATGGTTGTGCACAATACATTGTACAACGGGCTGATCACCCTGAGTACGAGAAGGTTAGTCCATTTATAGTTTATTAAACTGTTAAAGGTTACGACAAACTTACTTGTTAACCTAGGACATGGTTCGTGGTCTTGCGGCTCTCAGTATATCTTGATGTTCTATTTCATCCTATTGAGCTTTCAGATATTTCCATGCTTGATTATTATTAACAGAGAAATTACACCATATAGATAAGTTTATTGTTGAAAATGTTCATTATTATCTTGGTGGGCATTTGTTTTGCTCACCCTTGCATACTAAACCCTTGCAGCTAAAGCTGAGAGGACTAATGGGCCGTCTACTCGCAAAGGAAAAGGAAAAATGAACAAGTGACGATGATTTGGTATTATATGAAGACTTGTTTACTTTTATTTATGTGGTTGCGTAATTAAGACTTATTAGTTATTTATTTTTTGCATTTAAAAGATATAATAAATGTTAGAAAACTTGGGACTTATTTTGAAAAGCTATGTAACCCTTTTATGGGAGATGTTTTTATTATTGGGTTTACTTTACTTAAATCCTTTTGTTTATGGTTAGATAGTTGTTATGTATGGATAGTGGTTTGAGGTAACCCGGATTTGGGGGTTTCACAACTTCCGACGATGTTTTTGGCTGATCCCAGTGAAGCACAGCTTCAACCTTCAATGGATGTGCCGAAATCCCATCCTTGTCAATCACATGTCCAAGAAATTGCACCCGCTCTATCCAAAATTCACATTTTAAAAACTTAGCGTACAACTTCTCTCTTCTTAATGCTTCAAATGTCGCCTTCAAATGCTTTGCATGCTCTTCCTTGGTTTTGGAATATACTAGAATATCATCGATGAACACTACTACCAACTTATCCCAAAACGGCTTAAACACCCTGTTCATTAGGTCCATGAATGTTGCAGGAGCATTCGTTAGACCAAATAACATCACCAGAAACTCGTAGTGACCATAACGAGTCCTGAACGCTGTCTTCGGTACATCTTCCTTTCTTACCTTCAACTGATGATAACCACTTCTCAAATCTATCTTCGAGAAATACCTAGCTCCTTTCAATTGATCAAATAAGTCATTGATCCTTGGCAACGGGTACTTATTTTTAATCGTGACCTTGTCCAACTCTCTGTAATCAATGCAAAGTCGTATCGATCCGTCCTTCTTCTTGACAAATAACACCGGCGCTCCCCACGGTGATACGCTCCGCTCGATAAACTTCTAGTCTAAAAGTTCTTGCAGTTGCACCATCAATTCTTTCATCTCTACTGGAGCCATACAGTACGGAGCCTTCGATATAGGGGCAGTTCCTGGCGCCAAATCGATTATGAATTCCACTTCCCTGTCTGGCAGAAGTCCCGGCAACACATCTGGAAATACGTCTATAAAATCTCTTACGACAGTTATCTCTTCTAATTTCGGACTCTCTTTTCGAGTATCAACTATGTAGGCTAAGTATCCCACACAACCTTGTCTCAACAACTTCTTGGCCTGCATTATCGTCAGACAACTCGCTTGCCTAGGCAACTTGCTGCCATAAAATACTACCTTTGACGGAGTCATAAGGCTAATACACTTCTTTTGGCAATCAATTATCGCCCCATAATTGAATATCCAATCTATTCCCAAAATAACGTTAAATTCCCCAAGTTTAATTGGGATCAGATCTATAGTCATCACGTTTCCCTTAATGTCCACCTTACAGTTCTTATGTACTAATGAGTGTGTTTTAAGCTACGAGTTAGATACATCTTTGGCTTAATTCTTTACAATCTTTAAGTGTTTTTAGTATCTTTTTATTTGTTTTCGTGTTGATGTTGTAGGTTAAGGCTGGCTGCAGATTGAAAAAAATGAACAAGGATATTTGGTGCAGGACATCTTCGCCGGGGCGAGAGTTTAAAGCTTGTTTTCTCGCCGGGGCGAGGATGCGGCTGGAGGAAAAGAAATTTACTTTCAGTATGATCAGTTATTTTAGAAGGTTGATGGTAACAAGGATTCTTTTTATTAATCTAATGAGGAGACTATAAGAGACATGAAGGCATGAAAAAGGGGATATACAACACACTGACAATACCAACACAGAGATTGATTTTTCAGAGTTGAGTAAGGAAATTGGAGATCGGGACAAGCATTGTGAAGAATTCAGATTGGTGGATTGAAGATTGAAGATTCCATTGAGCTTTCTTTTAATCTTTTATCTCTAATTTGTAATTAATTATGATGACTTATTTTGGAATTCTAGTTTTTATTTTCAGCATGAACTAAACCTTTAATTAAGGCTACAATTGAACCAGCTATGCTTATGAATTAATTATCTACTTTGCCAGTTATTTTTTTTAAATTGAGTTGTCTATCCTATTCTATGCTTATTGATTAATTGTCTGGCCAACAATTAGCGGGATACTCTAAGTGAATTCGAGAGATGAAAATTTAGGGTTAGATCTGAATAGGATAGCATGTATTCTTAATTATTTGCATGTGATAAATCATTAGGGTTGTGAAGTGAATAGAGATATCTCTTCGCTGCATGTAACTATTGGGAATTGATGCTTAAAGAATTTAATCCCTTACTTTTGCATAGGAATATCGCAGAATTAATTGGGTTAGATAAATTTATTTGATCACTTGGAAAAGGACTCATAAATAAAGTTGAATTCGTGTTACCAACTCCATTGAAGTAAATAACTGGATGGCGTAGTTAGAATCATTTATATTACATAACTAGGGATATTGTAGTCTTAAGCCTTTAAATCTGAATTTTAACCTTCGTGTTAGTTATTGATTTTAGTTTCAATTTAATTAGTTTTAAATCGATATTCAACTTGTGATTGTTTAATAAAATAGAGTAATTAGATTGGTAGTTGAAAGTATAAAACACAATATTTCTCTATGGGAATGATACTCTATTTACCACTTTATTACTTGTTGATCATGTATATTTGCACGTAATTGTTGATTGTGAAATCGGACAACAAGTTTTTGGCATCGTTGCCGGGGAACTATTTGTGTTTATAATTTTCAATATCAGTTCAATTAATTCTGTTTTAATGAAGCATTTTTTTTACTTATTTCTTTTATTTCCTGTCTCGGGTGACTTTTGATTCGTTTATGCAAACGCGATCAAAACAACCGGAGCTTGTGCAGTGTGAGGATAATCTTGAGAACAAGTTACGTCAATTGAGGAAATTTGGCCAAGAGACGCTTGAAAAAGAGAGAATGGCTAACGAAGAGCAGAA
The DNA here is from genome assembly GCA_034770075.1 of Aralia elata. NCBI lineage: Eukaryota > Viridiplantae > Streptophyta > Magnoliopsida > Apiales > Araliaceae > Aralia > Aralia elata. Next base: position 32,009,763 of record CM068383.1, on the reverse strand, counting down.
ATCACTGAGGGACTAAAGTCAAGTATCACAAGGCCGACCATCACTACTAATTCCTTTGAAATTAAGCCGAGTACAATTCAGATGATTCAGAATTCAATACAGTTTGGGGGATTGGCTAATGATGATCCGAATAAGTATTTAGTGAGCTTTTTAAAGATTTGCGATACGTTCAAGTACCACAATGTTACGGATGACGCAGTGAGACTATAGTTGTTTCCCTTCACATTACGGGATAAAGCAAAAAGTTGGCTACACTCGCTTCCACCGGGATCCATCACTACTTGGAACGACTTGGCCCAATTTGTTTTTATCAAAATTCTTCCCGCCAGCGAAAACTGCGAAGATGAGAAACGACATTACTACTTTTGAGCAGCAACATGGAGAATCTATGTATGAAGCTTGGGAGAGATTCAAGGACTTATTGAGAAGATGCCCGCATCATGGGCTACCCAAGTGGCTTTAGGTTTAGACATTCTACAACGGGTTAAGTAGTAATACCCGAACGAGCATAGACGCAACTGTAGGAGGGGCACTCATGGCTAAGAACTTTAATGAAGCATTTGAGTTATTAGAAACCATGGTTGCCAATAATTACCAGTGGCCTACTGCGAGGGTAACTACACCGAAGCCACTGGGAAATTTGAAATAGATGCAGTAACAGCCTTATCAGCATAAATGGCAGCATTAACGAAAAAGATTGAAGCATGGGGACCACAAGCAACTCAGAAAGTGGCGATGATTTGTGAATTATGTGCAGGAAATCATGCTACGGATCAATGTGCCATCAATGCAGAGTCGATACAGTTCATAGGGAGTTACAATAGACCACAACAGCCATATCAGAATGCTTATAATCCGGGGTAGAGGAATCATCCGTGTTTCTCATGGAGTAATAATGCTCAGGTTCAAAACCAAGCTCCAAGACTATAGAATGCACCAGGCTTTTAGAACCAAGTTCCACAACAGGCAGAGAGAAAATCGAGTTTAGAGGAATCGTTAGAAAGATTCATTACATCGTCTGAGAAGAGAATGAATGATGAAGATAAGTTGTTAACTCAGGTAGATTTGAATGTGAAAAGCCAAGCAGTGTCAATCAGGAATTTGGAGAATCAACTAGGACATTTAGCTCACGTGTTGAATAGTCGGCCACAAGGAACACTTCCAAGCGACACGGAGGTGAACCCAAGAATAGATGGAAAAGAACATTGCAAGACTATAACCTTAAAGAGTGGAAAAGAGCTTCCTGATACGGTTGAAGGAAAATCGAAACCAAAAACAATTGTGGTGAACGAAGAAGAGAAGGAGAAAACTGAGGTGAAGGATACAAGTTCGGAGGCAAAGCCAAAAGAACTCAAGAAAGATAGTGTAGTGCCTTCCGTTCCATTTCCTCAGAGATTTCAGAAAGCCAAGTTAGATAAGCAATTTTCTAGATTCTTAGATGTTTTCAAGAAACTGCACATCAACATACCATTTGCAGAAGCCCTGGAACAGATGCCCAGTTATGCAAAATTCATGAAGGAGGTCTTATCAAAGAAGAGAAGATTGGGAGAATTCGAGACGGTGGCATTAACCGAAGAATGCAGTGCAGTCTTACAGAATAAACTGCCACCCAAACTAAAGGATCCAGGAAGCTTCACCATTCTATGTGTAATTGGTAACCAGTTTTCTGGAAGGGCATTATGTGACTTAGGAGCAAGTATCAATTTAATGTCGTTATCAGTTTACACTCAGCTATGGCTAAAGGCACCAAAATCGACAAATATCAGCTTGCAATTGGTAGACAGGTATGTAACATACCAAGGGGTATTGTGGAAGACATTTTGGTTAAGGTCAATAAATTCAACTTCCCGGCTGACTTTATCATATTAGATTACGAAGAGGATAAGGAAATCCCCATTATATTAGGTTGTCCGTTCTTAGCAACAGGGAAAACTCTGATAGATGTTCAGAAAAGTGAATTGACAATGAGAGTGCAAGATCAGGAAGTCACCTTCAATGTGTTCAAATCAATGAAATTCCCTAAGGAAGGCGAAAAGTGCTTACGGATAGACCTAATGAACGAAATAGTGACTAAAAGGACTGGAGCAAGTTATATAAAAGATCCATTAGAAGCTGCCTTGGTTGGAATAGACACTTTTGATGAGTTGGACGAGTGGGATTATGTCAAGGTATTAGATGCACTACCCATCTCTCAAAAATTCAGCAGGCAATTTGATACACTTGACCGGCCGAAAGATGGAGAAAAGAGGTCCAAAACGTCAATGGAGGAACCACCTATGCTTGAACTCAAACCTCTTCCCTCTCATCTAAGCTATGCTTACTTGGGAGATTCTGACATGCTACCAGAGATAGTTTCTGCTCATTTGAATGAATCTCAAGAAGAAAAACTGTTAAGGGTTTTGCATGAGTATAAAACAGCAATTGGGTAGACAATAGCAGACATCATGGGAATCAGTCCGTCGTTTTGCATGCATAAAATTTTACTTGAAGAGGGAGCAAAACTGGTTATTGAGCAACAAAGAAGATTGAATTCGATCATGAAGGAAGTAGTTAAGAAGGAAATCATCAAGTGGTTAGATGCCGGTATTATCTATCCGATTTCAGACAGTTCTTGGGTAAGTCTTGTATAATGTGTGCTGAAGAAAGGGGGAATGACAGTGGTTGGAAACGAAAATAATGAACTCATTCCTACAAGAACAGTTATAGGTTGGCGAGTGTGTATGGATTACAGCAAGTTGAATAAAGCGACCCGCAAGGATCACTTCCCACTGCCATTTATTGATCAGATGTTGGATAGGTTGGCGGGTCATCAATTCTACTGCCTTCTTGACGGATACTCAGGATATAACCAGATAATAATATCTCCGGAGGACCAAGAGAAAATGACTTTTACATGCCCTTATGGAACGTTTGCATTCCGGAGAATGTCTTTCGGGCTATGCAATGCACCGCCTAAATTTCAGCGATGCATGATGGCTATCTTCTCGGATATGGTTGAGTAAAATTTGGAGGTATTTATGGACGATTTTTTCATATTCGGTGATAGTTTTGATTTGTGTCTTAACAATCTCATCTTAGTGTTGAAGCGTTGTGTGGAAACAAATTCGGTGCTTAACTGGGAAAAGTGCCATTTTATGGTTTAAGAAGGGATTATTTTGGGTCACAAAGTGTTAGCTGCCGGATTGGAGGTAGATAAAGCAAAGATTGAAGCAATTGAAAAGCTACCACCATCGACATCTGCAAAGGGTGTAAGAAGTTTCCTCGGACATGCAGGTTTCTACCGACGATTTATCAAGGATTTTTCCAAAATTTCAAAACCATTATGTGCATTCCTTGAGAAAGATGTTCCCTTCAAGGTGGATCAGTCATGCATTGAGGCTTTTGAAGTGCTGAAAAAGAAGTTAGTCACAACACCGATCATAGTTGCTCCTGATTGGTCGTTGCTATTTGAGTTGATGTGTGACACGAGTGATTATGCAGTGGGAGCAGTGTTGGGTCAGCGCAGGGATAAGATTTTTCATACCATTTACTACTCAAGTAAGACACAAATGTCATAATATAATTTTTCATGAATTAAAACCATTTTTAAATAATTTATTTAACATAAATATTAAATAAATTAATTACCATTAATATTAAATATTAATGAAATTCCTATGAAAATATTAAAAGTTATTTAATATAACTTAAAATACTTTTTAAAACATTAATATCATTTTTAAATGATTTTTTGAGATATTAAAATCATTTTAACTAATTTATTTAATATAATAATTAAATAAATTAAATACCAATAATAATTAAATAAATTAAATTTTTAATGAAATTTATGTAAAAATATTAAAAGTTAATTTTTATAATTTAAAATAATTTTTAAAATAATTTTATGAATTTTTAATAATTTATTTCTATTTATTTAATTAAATTAATTAATTTTTATTTAAATATAATTTTTTCGGCAACTATAGCGACGAAACCGTCGCTATAGGTGTTCTTGGTCAACCCCGGAAGGAGGTTGTCGGCTAAGGACCCTATAGCGACGGATTTCTGTCGCTATAGGTGTTCTTCATTGGAATGAAGAACAGCCGTCCACATCGTGGGGCCTAGTTTGACTTGATCTAACTTTCTTCTTGTTAATCGTTTGGTCGATCTTTTTGTTACTAGGTGTAGTCCACATGGCAAGGTACATCTACATATTTTTATTAAGATCAAACAACAACATATGTGATTGATTTAATCCGGTCAAAGTACCCATTTCATCTGTTCTTGGAAATTTCTGGGTTTTCCAGAAATTGTAAAAATCCGATCGGTCCGGCTACTTTGACCAATCGCATCTTTCTTTCTTGACCATGATTTACCACGATTCAAGTTGGAGGTTAAAGACAACATATCAGGCTACGAGTACATGCTTTAAAACAGACCAAACTACAAACAGGTATGGATCTAGAAGGCCTGACATATGGCTGTCAGATACCCAAATGATTTCTAGGTTACCCATAAATCAAAAGTTCAGTTCGGTCAACCTACTTTGGCTACTCATAACTTACAATCTAAACATGATATAAGTGAAGTTCCAATTGCAGTTTACTAAAATCATGGCATAGACCATATACAAACACATAAACACAACAAAGCATTAACATACAGAGATTAAAAGGGCCCGACTTTGGCCTGTCAGAGAGAAAAATTTTGTTCTTGCCAGTTTTGAAAAATCTTTAATTTCATGCATTTAAATGTTATGCAAGTGTCGTTTCTCAACCCAGATCATCAATACACATTACATAGAACATATTCTAACATTCAAACACAACTTTTAACATTGAATCAAAGATTTAGCTTGAGGGTTTTAGGTTTTGTACCTTTTGAGCAATTTTTGAATTATATTCTTATGATCTGACTTTGGTTAGCTGGTGAGGTGTTTATGGTTGATATTCAGACAAATTTTAGTGAGAGAATTTCGTGGCTAGAGAGAAGGGAGAGAAAGCTTGGTTTGGTTTGAATAAATGAGTGACGTTTTCTATTTCTTTTTCTTTCTTTTCTTCCAATCCATTGATCCATTGCATTTGATGTAGCTAGCTGGCAAGATTCGGCTGATAGAGAGGATTTGAACATGTGAGAATATCCTAGCTTGATGAGTCACAAGATTTTGGAAGATTTGAGAAGATTTTACAATCTTTCAATATCTTTTAATAAAAATAAATACAAAAAGGGTATTTTAGTAAACTAATAAATAATTTTATGGATATTCTTGTCCCATACACATGATTTAGGGTTTTAATCAATAGATTTGAACCCTTAATGCTTACCCAATAATTTTTGGGTTTAAGAAAATTAACTTAGGAGTTAAATAAATAATTAATTAAGACAATAAAATTCCAAATTAGGGGTTTTTTTTTTATAAAATTAGGGTTTTATAAATTAAAAATTAGGGTTTCTTGAAATTGTTAGGGTTCCCAAAATTATAATTAAGGGTTTCCCACTTAATTACATTATTCACATAATATCCATACATGCAAACAAAATAATTAATTAACTACATTACATTTAATACTTAAATTACCTAAACAAATTAATTTCTTATTATCCCAAATACATATATAATTATTATAGCAATAATTATATTTAGTATTTAATGTCCATAATATACAATCAAATATGAATATAATTACCAATTATATTCCATATTAATTCAATTTACCTTAATAGAATAAATTATTAATATCCATAAAACCAATATACTTTCCTTATTAATTATAATTATAACAATAATTATATTAATCATTAAAATTCATATCCATAGACAAAATTTATGTTAGTGATCAATAATCACACTTTACATCATAAACCATTCTTAGTTAAGTTAAAATAATTAACTTAACTAATCTTGATAAATTAATATAATAAAATAATAATTATTTCAACAGTTTTAAGAATCATTTATTAAAATATAAATATATTATTTAAATAATACATCGATCGTATTTTCATGAAAACTAAATAATAAAACATTTTTATTACAAAATTAATTTATTTTAAAATATAATTTATAGTAAATCATAAATTCTTTTTCCTTACATTCCAACACTTGCTTTACTATATAATAAAACAGTTTTATTATATATAAAAAAAATTTATTCGTAAAATTTCTTATTTAATTATGTCAAAATTTTAGGGTTATTACAGAACCAGATGGAGGTTCAGTTTCTCGAACTTAAGCAAGGAACAATGACAGTGCCAGAATACACAACGAGATTCAATGAATTAGCGAGGTTTGCGCCATACCAAGTTAATACGGATGAGAGAAAGGCTATACGATTTGAGGAAGGATTGAAGCCTTGACTTTACACTAGGGTTTCTATGTTTCAACTCAACACATTTTCGGCGGTGTTAGAGAAAGCAATAATAGTTGAGGGAGGAAGTGATGCGTTGAACAAATACAATCAGGAGCAGAAAAAGAAAAGGAATGAGACTGAGAATAAGCCGAGTGCTAGCAACAAAAGAGGAAACTAGAAACGGAAATGGAATGATGGTAGTTCTATTGGAAGTCAGCAGAGTAACCAGAAGAAGAAAACCGAGGCTTGTGCAACTTGTGGTAAGAACCACGCGGGCGTGTGTCTGAAAGGGAAGAGAGTCTATACAACTGTGGACAAGAGGGCCACATTACTCCGAACTGCACTGCTTTAAAGAAGGGTGCCTGTTTCTCGTGCGGATCAAAATACCATCTTGCTCGTGATTGTCCGAGGAAGGCTGCTAGTGCAGGAAGTGGAGGCAAAGGAAACAACAGCGGATGTGCATTAACTATTTCTGGGACAACTACAACAAATCGTCCAACTACTCGCATTTTTAATATGATGGTCCAGGATGCGATTCAATCCAAGGAGGTGGTGGCAGGTATCGTACCAGTAAATAATTTGGATGCATACGCACTTTTTGATTCAGGTGCAACTTGTTCTTTCATTTCTAATGATTTTGCTGAGAAATTGGAGTTACCCCGAGAAGAGTTAGACTTTCCCTTAAACATAGAGATTGCCAATAGGGAAGTAGTACCTGCTAGGTATATGTACAAAAATTACGAGGTGGATATTCATGGTCATATGATGACTGTAGATCTTATTCCGATAAAACTTGGGGAATTTGACGTTATTTTAGGGATGGATTGGTTGTATAACTATGGGGCGATTATAGATTGCCAAAAGAAGTGTGTAAACCTTAAGACTCCGTCTACGGTAGTATTTTATGGTAGCAAATCGCCGAGGCAAACGACTGGTCTGACGATTATCCAGGCCAAGAAGTTACTAAAGCAAAGATGTGTAGGGTATTTAGCTCATGTGGTAAATACTCAAAAGACCGGTGTGAAATTGGAAGAAATACCAGTGGTGAGAAATTTTGTGGATGTTTTTCCGGATAATTTTCCAGGATTACCTCTAGATAGAGAAATTGAATTCATTATCGATTTAGTGCCCGAGACTGCGCCTATATCGAAAGCTCCGTACCGAATGGCTCTGGTGGAGATGAAGGAGTTAATGGTGCAATTGCAGGAACTACTAGACAAGAAGTACATTCAACCGAGTGTTTTGTCGTGGGGAGTGCCGGTGTTGTTTGTCAAGAATAAAGATGGCTCGATGCGTCTATGCATAGATTATCGCGAATTGAACAAGGTTACAATCAAGAATAAATACCCGTTACTGTTGGTCGATTTAGCAATCGATAAACACACACATGCAAGTATACACGGTCAACAAGTAATATATGATAAGATATGAGTCGAACCCACAAGGAATTGTGACAAATAATAACCATGTACCAATCGTATATCAATTTGATCTAATTTAAACGATGAAAGTTTGATTGTTTGTTGATTGATTGAGTTCACAAGTCAAGTAATAAATAAAATGCGATAAAATATCAAGATAGAAATGTCTAAGATTACAATTTCCCCCAACACATCATTTGAATCTCCTAACTCTCTCTTTTCAATCAGTTATAACATACGAATTGACAACCGAGAAATCAAAACTACATAAGAGCCTCTGTCGATAGTCAATCACGAATCTTCCTAAGCAGTGCATAAGTATATGTCTATCCTATACACTATCAAGAGACTAATTTCAGGAATGATTAATAGACACGTGTCACTAAATCTAATTAATCGTTCCCTCAATTACCAACTTTCACATCGGAAGTCATTAAGACTAGATTCTCAATTGGTTGCATGCGATAATTAGGTATATATCTATCCCAACTACTATCAAGATACCTATTATTGCAGATAATTAATAAGACACACGTCACTTAATCCGATTAATAACCCACAACAATCTATACTTTCACATGTTAACATAACTAGGTCTTAACCTATAATCTGTTCGTCAAGTTCATATAAGTTCCCAAGGTAATTACGAGCCAAGCAATTAATCTAGAAAGCAAAGGTTATGATAATCAATTAGCAAATGGAGAACTGAAATCAATAGAGAGAAAATTCAATTCAATTTAAGTGTTGGGTTCCATTGCAATCTTAGAATAGAAGGTTAGTTCATGATAGCTACAATAAACATTAATTTCAATTTATACATTATCAAATTTGAATTACAAAGAAGTTGAAAATCTAGAAATGAAAGCACTTTTGAAGTTGTTCAACTGTTGTTCCTTGGGTTGCTGCTGGTTTCTAGCTCTTCCCCTTAGTTTTGCAATTCTTGTTGACTGAATTCTTTGGCTTGTAGCTTGTTCAGCTTGATTTGCAGCCTTTAGCCCTGTTGTTTGATGTATTTTGTAGCCTCCCTCTCTCTAGATGTCTGATATGAAGCTTAAAAGAGATTACATATAGCCTCCTTCAAGAAATCCTAGCCAAAGTCGGACAAAATGGAGCTCAGATCGCACTGAAACTGTGTCAGATCGCACTCAGGATGGCGTTGGCACGCCCGCACGGTGCCTAGTGCGCGCCCAAGCCTCAGTTGGCCCATGCTGAGTGCCGCACACGCCCGCATGCTGGCTGCCGCACGCCCATGCCGCGCACCCGCACGCCAGCGCGCGCACCCTCGTCCACGCCCTGGCCGCACGCCAAGCGCCCCAAGTTGCCGCACGCCAGGCACCCCAAGCTGCCGAGGCCCCAGTGATAAGTAGGTTTCATACCTACTTATTGGATGCTATTTGGTTTCATTCGTTGCTTATCTAATAGCTACTTAGCACGTTTTCATGCATTTTTCCCTCTCTTTCGGTTTTGATTTACTACTCTCATTATATGGCTTTTGCACGGTTTTTGGTAAATTTGACACGGGGTATATTGCATTTGTTGGTTGGGAGCTATCGAGAGATCAAGCTACAGCAGCACAGCAGCAGACTGGCAACCGGCGCAGCTGGCCTTGCTTGGCCTTGAGGCCGGCGCAGCTGCGCCCCTCATGTTCATTCCCTGCCCCCGGCGCAGCTGCGCCCCTTTTACAAAGGGCGCCGGCGCAGCTGCGCCTGTCGCCAGCCAGCCATGCAGCACGTTCCATCCAGCGAAGCAGCATTATCAGGAAATCATGCAATGCCAGATTTTGAGGGATCAGTGGGTTTAAACTTTATTAGTGGGAATCAGAATAAGTCAAAATAAGACAAATTAAGCATGTATTATTAACCAATTTGGAATTCAATTTGAGGAGCTCTCTCTCCTACACGAAAATTAGAGTAGTTTACTACATTCTAGCTTCAAACTTGGAAACAACCAGCTGAGCATAAATTGCATTTGGGAACTGAAGAAATGAGGATATGGATGCTGAATTGGAGATTGGGAGCAAGAAATCAACAATCTACACAACTTGGAAAACCATCAGAAGTTGCAGAACGGAAACAGGGAGCTTGAATATTTTTTGTTTTTGATTAATTTTCCTATTCTGTAATTATGATGATGAACCAATTGTGTATGATGAATTCTAGTATTGTTATTATGAACTAAATTCAATTCTTGGGATTATAATGGATCTTTTGCTTAACTAAAATTGATATGCTTCCTTATTATTGTTAGTTGGCTATGTAATGAATGTCTAGCATAATCTATACTTAATGCTTAATTGCTTGATCACCAATTACAGTGATAATTTATATGGAATTGAGAAAGGAAATATAAATTGAGATCTAATTATGCTAGCATATGTTCATAATTATTACATTCCTCGTGAAATTATGTTTCGTGCTTAGGATAGAAATATACCGAAGCACCATATGTGGCCATTTGAGAACTTGTTCTTAAACCCTTTTGATTGAAATTCACATAGAGATATAGTGCGTTAATCATCTAGGGTGTTCACATTTATTCTATCAATTGTGGATTTAGTGTGATATGAATATGGTGCATCGAGAGATGGTCATATTTTACATTCGTGTTCTCGACCAACATTCTATAGTAGTCAATTAGCAACAATAGGAAGCATGGAAATCTAAGTTTGCATTAAGTGAAATTATAATCCCAAGCTCTTAAAATCTGTATTTTTACAACCATAATTTGTTCTATTTATTTCATTAGTAATCGTTAGATAATCTCATCACTAAAATCAATTGTTTAAAGAGACCAAAATAATTATAAAATCGGTGTTTGTAGTCATAAATGCAATTCAATTCCTCGTGGGATCGATACTTTACTTACTTTATATTACTTGTGGATCACGTGCACTTGCGTGTATGAGTCAAATTTGTTATACATACAAATATCCCAACACCCAGCGTGCGCCCAGCGCCCATGCACCCACGCCCAGCACCTGCTGCCGAGCCGCACGCCCAAGGCTGCCGAGGTTGCCTAGCGGTGCCGAGCCCCGCGCGCGCGCGCCCAACGCCAAGCGCCCGCGCCCAGCTGCTGAGTGGTGTCGAGCCGCGCGCGCGCCCAACGCCTGATGCCTATGCATGCAGATACCTGCCGAGCGCCCAGAGCCCATGTGCCTGTGCGCACCACACGACATCCGCGCCCAGCGCCTGCCTGATGCCCCCAGCTGTTGCACGCCGTTCCCGCGGCTTGGTCGACGCCGCACGCCGTGCACGCCTTGCAACGCCGTGCACACCCAACTTCCAACTATCATCAAATTCAACGCCGAACATCGCCAAACACAACTTTTCACCGTATTATCATTCGGGCACGGATATCCAAGCACGGGCTTGCCCTCGTGGTATGGCCGACGCCAAACGCTGTGCACGCTTCCCAACGTCGTGCACGCATAACTACCAAATGTTATCAAATTAAGCACCGAGCGTCGCCAAGCATTAATTTCCATCGTACTACCATTCGGGCACAGACGTCCAAGCACGAACATTGAGTCAATACGAACAACGATCCGAGCTGTCTTTATTTCAATTCCTAGAAACATAATGAAAATACATCAAAGCAAAATAAAACATATACAAATAACTAAAAACTAATTTATGTAGATATAAGATAAAAATTCATAAAAAACCACATAAATACCTAAAGACTAGCAAATTATTAAGGCCAAAAGTACCCAAATTGTGTGTATAAAACACACTCATCAGTTACCGAGAATTCACGATTTGTTCGATCAACTGAAGGGTGCTACGCATTTTTCAAAGATAGACTTAATAAGTGGTTACCATCAGCTAAAGGTGAGAAGGGAGGATGTTCCAAAGACGGCGTTCAGAACTCGTTATGGTCACTACGAGTTTCTGGTAATGTCATTTGGTCTAACGAATGCACCTACAACATTCATGGACTTAATGAATAGGGTGTTTAAACTGTTTCTAGACAAGTTTGTGGTGTTGTTTATTGACGATATTTTGGTGTATTCTAAGTCACGAAAAGACCATGTGGAGCATCTGAGGCTAACTTTGGAGGCATTACGGAAAGAGAAGCTTTATGCGAAGTTTTCAAAATGTGAGTTTTGGTTAGATCGTGTTCAATTTCTTGGACATGTAATTGATAAGGATGGGATTTCGGTTGACCTAGCTAAAGTGGAAGCTGTAATAAATTGGGAGCAACTAAAGACACCGTCAGAAGTGAGGAGTTTCTTAGGTTTGGCAGGATATTATCGACGGTTTATACAAGATTTTTCTAGAATCGCCACTCCGTTGACAAATTTGACTAGGAAAGCGGTTAAGTTTGTTTGGACGGAGAAGTGCGAGGAAAGTTTTCAAGAATTGAAGAAGAGGTTAAGTACGACACCTGCATTATCTTTGCCGGATAGTACAAGAAATTTTGTGGTTTACAATGATGCGTCGCATAAAGGCCTTGGTTGTGTGCTTATGCAGAACGACAAGGTTATTGCGTACGCCTCACGATAATTGAAAGATTATAAGAAGGGGTACCCGACACATGACTTAGAATTGGCAGCAGTGGTGTTTGCTCTGAAGATTTGGAGGCACTATCTTTACGGTGAGAAGTGTGAGATTTACATGGATCATAAGAGTCTCAAGTACATTTTTATATAGAAGGACCTCAACATGCGACAAAGGAAATGGTTAGAGCTGATTAAAGATTACGACTGCAAAATTCTCTATCATCCAGGAAAGGCGAATGTCGTTGCTGATGCATTAAGCAGGAAGGGTCGAGAGAAACTTTTGTTATTGACTGCTCAAGAGGAACTTGTTAAACAAATGGCGAAGTTGGAATCAGAAGTGAAGTGTTAGCATGAATCAAATGAGAAGTTATTTCAGGTAAAGATTCCTCCGATGTTGTTAGACCGAATCAAAGAAGCTCAACTTCAGGATGCGGAGTGTGAGAAGATTAAGAAGGAAGTCTCTGAGGGACAAGGTGGAAAGTTCAGTATTAATGTCGAGGGATTACTCAGATTTGAACATCGAGTTTGGGTTCCATTGATACAGGATGTTAGAAGGGAGATTTTAGATGAAGCTCACAATACACGTTACTCAGTTCACCAAGGAGTACAAAAGTGTCTGCAAGAATGCTTGGGAAATGAGTTGAGAATGAGCACTGCGTATCATCCTCAAACTAATGGTCAGAGCGAAAGAACGATTCAAACCTTAGAGGATATGTTACGCGCCTGTGTCATGGATTTCAAGGGAAGCTGGGATGATCACTTACCGTTGGTCGAGTTTGCTTACAACAATAGTTACCACACGAGTATTGGCATGCCGCCATACGAAGCATTGTATGAACAGAAATGTAGAACTCCACTATGTTGGGACGAGGTTGGTGAAAGGTAACTGCTAGGACCAGAACTGGTACACCAAACTACAGAGATCGTGAAAGTTATAAGAGCGCAATTATTAGCTGCTCAAGATAGACAGAAGAAGTATGCCGATCAACATCGTCAGAACTGAAAATTTGAGGTGGGAAGCTTCGTTTTTCTGAAAGTTTCACCCTAGAAAGGGAAAATTCGTTTTGGAAAGAAGGGTAAGCTTAGTCCAAGATTTATTGGACCTTTTGAAGTACTGCGACGAGTTGGTGAGGTGGTTTATAAAGTAGCTCTACCTCCAGAGTTGGTTCATATCCACAATGTTTTTCATGTATCTGTTTTAAAGCCTTATAAGCCAGACTATAAACATGTGATAGAATATGAACCTATACAGTTTGAGAAAGACCTAACTTATGAGGAAGTCCCGATCCAGACAGTAGACAGGAAGGAACGGGTTCTCAGAAATAAAGTGATACCTTATGTTAAGGTAATATGGAGGAACCACAATGCTGAAGAAGTTACGTGGGAACTCGAAACTGATATGATGAAGAATTATCCTCAGTTGTTTGCTTAGTCCTAGTTCTATGATTATGCGGATAGAATCCTTTTAAGAAGGGGAGAAAGGTGCGATCGAATTATGTGTGTTGTGCGTTGTGATTCTGATGACAGAATCCTTGTAAGGAGGGAAGGATGCAACAATCCGAAATTTTGTATTATTTGAAAATATGCATTGACGTTGAATAAATGTTTTTAATTGATTTTATTGGTTTAAATCAACAAGTGATGGAATTGTTTTATTTAGATGTGTTTTAATTAAATTTATGTTGGTATTGTTTTTAACTAAATGAGTTAATTAAATTAAAAGAGTTGTTGGTAATTATAGTGCTAATATTCTAGTTTAATTTAATAATTAAATTAGAAAGGTGATGATTTATTAAATTAGAATAATAATTTATTTGTTAAATTAATGTGTTATGTTAGTTGAATTATTTAATAAAAGTAAGTGTGACATGTGATTATATAATAAGAGAATATAAAAATAACTTAGTAGGTGATTAAATTAGCTTTACTAAACATGGCCTTGTGGCCTTTAGTTTATTAAGCTGACAAAACATTTTTTTTTATAACTGATAAAATGAATTGTGTGTATTATTATACCATCAGTTGAGTTTACGTGGTTTAATTTTTAAGCTCAAGAGTGAGGGGTTTTGAGAGAGCAGAAAATTAGAGAGGGGAGGAACTTGAGAGAAAATTGTTCTGGAAATTCAGGGAAGATTATTGGTGGCAAAGTTTCTTAATCATCATCTTGATAAGGTTTATCAAGGAATCAAAGGTATTATCAAAGTTTAAAATTCATGTTCTTATTATGTTTTGGGTTTCATAAGAATTCTGATTTTAGTTGTTCAATTTGATGGGAATGGAGTTATGTGTGTTGGTTTTCATGTATAATTTGTTAATTGTTGTTTCTAAATGATTTTCAGAATACGAAATTCATATAATCATGTTTTAAATGAAGGATTTTTGGTGTTCTTGAGTGTTTATAGCATATATATATGAAATATATGTTTCTGTGAGTCAAATTTAAGGTTTAATACTTGAAGGAATCTGCAAATTGATTGTAGTTTATGAAACTACGTTTAGATACGAAGAAAATGCAATTTACATACTTTGAGTTCGCTAAGAATTAAGCCCGCAGTGATCTGTGCTATTAAATGTGTTGGTTTTTGGAAAAACTAAGAAAATTTTGATTTCAATCCTTTGGGTTTTGTTGTTTTAGGTTGTTAGAATTGGTATATGGATGCTTAGTAATGTTTCTAAGAGGTTTATGAAAATTGGGTATGCTTGAATTGGTGTTTGATGCTAAAATTCGTGTTTTTGGGCTTGAGAATTCTGCAGTTCACGAACTGCAGAATCTGGAATTCAGGTTTACCGCCCCGACGGGATATTTTGTGAAGGAAACTCCCGCCCTGGCAGGAAATGCAGAAAGTGACATTTTTTTCCCTTTCTTTTCGGTCATGTTATGTTATTCTATGCATGTTTAAAGCTTAGACTAATATATGAATTGAATACTAAGATACTGTGATGGATGGTAAGCATATACTTGATGATTATAAAATATAACGTTGATGTACCTTAACTTAACGTTAAGTTTTAGGAATTCTTAAGTGTGATATTGTTATAACTAAGCTTGTAACTTCTGAAGTGAGACTGATAATCAGAAAACAATTGAGATATTAAGATGAGGTTGGATGAGAGTGAATCTTGAAGTGTTGATGATATTGTAACTAATCATTGTTATTGCTATATAAAAGGAATATGTAGGTTGTTTAATGTACGTGATTTGTAATTAAGAAAACTACGCACGAGGCAAGTTTCTTACCCTTAACTCTTTTATGTTAAACAAGTTTCTAACCCTAAGCTTACTTAACGCAAGTTCTTTATCGATGTTCCTTCTTACAAGTTGTAATTGTGTTTTCCGCTGATATCATACAAAGGTAGTCGTTCTATATATCATTACTTGAAGCTTGGTTAAATTAAAACCATTTTTTTAATACTTTGGATATACAATAGTTGTTCGTTATATATCGACATTGATGTTCTACATTCTTAACTCCTATTGTTCAAGTTCGTTGTCGTTGAATTAAACACTTGTAGGCTAGTGAACACATTGTGATTTAACTAGTCCACAATTGGTGTATGTTCTAAAATTTTCTTTTTAAAAAAAAAAACCATTGTAAGCCAAACCAAACTTACTTTGGTGCGGACTTGAATACCAAAGCTGAGATGAACAACCCTAGTTTAGGGGATCAAATACACAATAGCGCTGAATGGTTATGCACAATACATTGTACAACGAGCTGATCACCCTGAGTACGAGAAGGTTAGTCCATTTATAGTTTATTAAACTGTTACAGGTTACGACAAACTTACTTGTTAACCTAGGACATGGTTCGTGGTCTTGCGGCTCTCAGTATATCTTGATGTTCTATTTCATCCTATTGAGCTTTCAGATATTTCCATTCTTGATAATTATTAACAGAGAAATTACACCATATAGATAAGTTTATTGTTGAAAATGTTCATTATTATCTTGGTGGGCATTTGTTTTTCTCACCCTTGCATACTAAACCCTTCCAGCTAAAGCTGAGAGGACTAATGGGCCGTCTACTCGCAAAGGAAAAGGAAAAATGAACAAGTGACGATGATTTGCTATTATATGAAGACTTGTTTACTTTTATTTATGTGGTTACGTAATTAAGACTTATTAGTTATTTATTTTTTGCATTTAAAAGATGTAATAAATGTTAGAAAACTTGGGACTTATTTTGAAAAGCTATGTAACCCTTTTATGGGAGATGTTTTTATTATTGGGTTTACTTTACTTAAATCCTTTTGTTTATGGTTAGATAGTTGTTATGTATGGATAGTGGTTTGAGGTAACCCGGATTTGGGGGTGTCACAACTTCCGACGATGTTTTTGGCTGATCCCAGTTAAGCACAGCTTTAACCTTCAATGGATGTGCCGAAATCCCATCCTTGTCAATCACATGTCCAAGAAATTGCACCCGCTCTATCCAGAATTCACATTTTAAAAACTTAGCGTACAACTTCTCTCTTCTTAATGCTTCCAATGTCGCCTTCAAATGCTTTGCATGCTCTTCCTTGGTTTTGGAATATACTAGAATATCATCGATGAACACTACTACGAACTTATCCCAAAACGGCTTAAACACCCTGTTCATTAGGTCCATGAATGTTGCAGGAGCATTCGTTAGACCAAATAACATCGCCAGAAACTCGTAGTGACCATAACGAGTCCTGAACGCTGTCTTCGGTACATCTTCCTTTCTTACCTTCAACTGATGATAACCACTTCTCAAATCTATCTCAAGAAATACGTAGCTCCTTTCAATTGATCAAATAAGTCATCGATCCTTGGCAACGGGTACTTATTTTTAATCGTGACCTTGTCCAACTCTCTGTAATCAATGCAAAGTCGCATCTATCCGTCCTTCTTCTTGACAAATAACACCGGCGCTCCCCATGGTGATACGCTCTGCTCGATAAACTTGTAGTCTAAAAGTTCTTGCAGTTGCAAATCAATTCTTTCATCTCTACTGGAGCCATACGGTACGGAGCCTTCAATATAGGGGCAGTTACTGGCGCCAAATTGATTACGAATTCCACTTCCCTATCTGGCAGAAGTCCCGGCAACTCATCTGGAAATACGTCTATAAAATCTCTTACAACAGTTATCTCTTCTAATTTCGGACTCTCTTTTCGAGTATCAACTATGTAGGTTAAGTATCCCACACAACCTTGTCTAAACAACTTATTGGCCTGCATTATCGTCAGACAACTCGCTTGCCTAGGCGACTTGCTGCCATAAAATACTACCTTTGACGGAGTCATAAGGCTAATACACTTCCTTTGACAATCAATTATGGCCCCATAATTGAATAGCCAATCTATTCCCAAAATAATGTTAAATTCCCCAAGTTTAATTGGGATCAGATCTATAGTCATCACGTTTCCCTTAATGTCCACCTTACAGTTCTTATGTACTAATGAGTGTGTTTTAAGCTACGAGTTAGATACATCTTTGGCTTAATTCTTTACAATCTTTAAGTGTTTTGAGTATCTTTTTATTTGTTTTCGTGTTGATGTTGTAGGTTGAGGCTGGCTGCAGATTGGAAAAAAAGAACAAGGATATTTAGTGCAGGACATCTTCGCCGGGGCGAGAGTTTAAAGATTGTTATCTCGCCGCGGCGAGGATGCGGCTAGAGGAAAAGAAGTTTACTTTCAGTATGATCAGTTATTTTAGAAGGTTGATGGTAACAAGGATTCTTTTTATTAATCTAATGAGGAGACTATAAGAGACATGAAGGCATGAAAAAGGGGATATACAACACACTGACAATACCAACACGGAGATTGATTTTTCAGAGTTGAGTAAGGAAATTGGAGATCGGGACAAGCATTGTGAAGAATTCAGATTGGTGGATTGAAGATTGAAGATTCCATTGAGCTTTCGTTTAATCTTTTATCTCTAATTTGTAATTAATTATGATGACTTATTTTGGAATTATAGTTTTTATTTTCAGCATGAACTAAACCTTTAATTAAGGCTACAATTGAACCAGCTATGCTTATGAATTAATTATCTACTTTGCCAGTTATTTTTTTAAATTGAGTTGTCTATCCTATTCTATGCTTATTGATTAATTGTCTGGCCAACAATTAGCGGGATACTCTAAGTGAATTCGAGAGATGAAAATTTAGGGTTAGATCTGAATAGGATAGCATGTATTCTTAATTATTTGCATGTGATAAATCATTAGGGTTGTGAAGTGAATAGAGATATCTCTTCGCTGCATGTAACTATTGGGAATTGATGCTTAAAGAATTTAATCCCTTAGTTTTGCATAGGAATATCGCAGAATTAATTGGGCTAGATAAATTTATTTGATCACTTGGAAAAGGACTCATAAATAAATTTGAATTCCTGTTAACAACTCCATTGAAGTAAATAATTGGATGACGTAGTTAGAATCATTTATATTACATAACTAGGGATATTGTAGTCTTAAGCCTTTAAATCTGAATTTTAACCTTCGTGTTAGTTATTGATTTTAGTTTCAATTTAATTAGTTTTAAATCGATATTCAACTTGTGATTGTTTAATAAAATAGAGTAATTAGATTTGTAGTTGAAAGTATAAAACACAATATTTCTCTATGGGAATGATACTCTATTTACCACTTTATTACTTGTTGATCATGTATATTTGCACGTAATTGTTGATTGTGAAATCGGACAACAAGTTTTTGGCATCGTTGCCGGGGAACTATTTGTGTTTATAATTTTCAATATCAGTTCAATTAATTCTGTCTTAATTAAGCATTTTTTTACTTATTTCTTTTATTTCCTGTCTCGGGTGACTTTTGATTCGTTTATGCAAACGCGATCAAAACAACCGGAGCTTGTGCAGTGTGAGGATAATCTTGAGAACAAGTTACGTCAATTGAGGAAATTTTGCCAAGAGACGCTTGAAAAAGAGAGAATGGCTAACGAAGAGCAGAAATCACTGAGGGACTAAAGTCAAGTATCACAAGGCCGACCATCACTACTAATTCCTTTGAAATTAAGCCGAGTACAATTCAGATGATTCAGAATTCAATACAGTTTGGGGGATTGGCTAATGATGATCCGAATGAGCATTTAGTGAGCTTTTTAGAGATTTGCGATACGTTCAAGTACCACAATGTTACGGATGACACAGTGAGACTATGGTTGTTTCCCTTCACATTACGGGATAAAGCAAAAAGTTGGCTACACTCGCTTCCACCGGGATCCATCACTACTTGGAACGACTTGGCCCAATTTGTTTTTATCAAAATTCTTCCCGCCAGCGAAAACTGCGAAGATGAGAAACGACATATACAAGGAGATGCTAAGGAAGTGTCCGCACCATGGGATGCTAGATTGGATGGTTATCAACACATTTTATAATGGATTGGGATGGCAGTCGAGGCAGATGGTAGACGTAGCTGCAGGTGGAGGTTTAGGGGCGAAGAGCTATGACGAAGCTTATAACCTTATCGAGACTATGGCAGCAAATGATTTTCAAAACCCTACAGCCAGAATGTCACAGCCCAGAGTTGTAGGTTTGTTGGAAGTGGATGCTATTACCCAGTTGTCAGCACAGATGGCAACCATGGCAAAGAAAATTGATTCGTTGTCAGAGAGTAAAGCCAAGTCAGTTGCCTTCATATATAAGATTTGTGCGGGGTCACACTCAACAGATCAATGTGCTATCAGCTCGGAGTCGGTGCAGTATGTGAACAGTTATAGGAAAGACCAAGGTCAGTTTCAGAACACATTCAACCCCAATAACCGTAATCATCCAAACTTTAGTTGGTCAAATAATCAAGGAAATCAACAACAACAGTTTCAGCAAAATCAACAATTTTCATCTCAGCCAGCGCAACAACAGTTTGCTCCACGACCACCTTTTCCCCCAGGATTTTCTCAACAACAACAACATCAGACTTCATATGCACCTCAGCAAGAAAAGAAATCAGAAATGGAGGAGATGATGTTAAAGTACATGGAAAATACAGAGGTGATGATCAAAAGCTAGGCAGTAGCTATTAAAAATCTGAAAACTCAAATAGGGCAAATGGCGACTATGCTTAACAACAGGCCCCAGGGTTCGTTGCCAAGTAATACAGAGACAAATCCACGGAAAGAGGGTAAAGAGCAATGTCAGGCCATAACACTCAGATCGGGAAAACAATATGCAAGAACTGTACCAGGCACTGTATCACCTAGTTTACAACGCGAACCGTAACAGGGTGGAGAATCTGCATGGACTACCGCAAGCTTAACAAAGCTACAAGGAAGGACCATTTTCCACTTCTGTTTATCGATCAGATGTTGGACAGACTGGCGGGTCATGAGTATTATTGCCTTCTGGACGGGTATTCAGGCTACAATCAGATTATGATAGCTCCAGAAGACCAGGAAAAGACTACTTTTACATGACCATACGACACTTTTTCCTTCAGAAGGATGTCTTTCGGGTTGTGCAATGCTCCAGCTACCTTTCAGAGATGTATGACAGCAATTTTTTCATACATGATCGAACAGAATGTTAAGGTATTCATGGACGATTTCTCGGTATTTGGTGATTCTTTCAATTTATGCCTTGAAAATTTGGTGATGGTCTTAAAGAGATGTGTTGAAACAAATCTAGTACTGAATTAGGAGAAATGCCATTTTATGGTACAAGAAGGAGTCATACTAGGACACAAAGTTTCGAAGAAAGGAATTGAGGTGGACAGGGCAAAGCTGGAAACTATTGAGAACCTACCTCGACCTACTTCAGTAAAAGGTGTCTGCAGTTTTCTTGGACATGCAGGCTTCTACCGCAGATTCATCAAGGACTTCTCCAAGATAACTAAACTATTGTGCAGTTTATTGGAGAAGGATGCACAGTTTAACTTCAACGAGGCTTGCAAGAGGGCATTTGAGCACTTAAAGAGTAAATTAACTCCAGCGCCAGTTATCACAGCACCAGATTGGGCATTGTCGTTTGAGCTGATGTGTGATGCCAGTGATTACGCAGTAGGGGCTGTTTTGGGGCAAAGGAAGGAGAAGATGTTGCATGTGATATACTATGCCAGCAAGACCCTTACGGATGCACAGTTAAATTACACCACCACAGAAAAAGAGTTATTGGCAGTGGTGTCTGCCTTCGATAAATTTTGGTCATATCTGATAGGCACAAAAGTGATAGTGTACACGGATCACTCGGCAATCCGACATTTAATGGCAAAGAAGGATGCAAAGCCCAGGTTAATCAGGTGGATTTTATTATTGCAGGAGTTTGATTTGGAGATCAAGGACAGGAAGGGTACCGAAAACCAAGTGGCAGACCACTTATCTCGACTCGAGAATTCGGAAAGGGAGATAGACGGCAAAGTTGCAATTAATGAATCCTTTCCGGATGAGCAGTTGTTTGTGGTGCAAGGGGAAGTGCCATGGTTTGCTGATTACGCGAACTATTTGGTGAGTAAGATGATACCTTCTGACTTGGTGGGGCACCAAAAGAAAAAGTTCCCGCATGATGTTAAATGGTATATATGGGATGAGCCGTATTTGTTTAAACAGTGTGCGGATCAAATGATAAGAAGGTGTATCCCATATAGTGAGACCGAGGGGATTTTGCAGGATTGTCATTCTTCTGTATATGGAGGTCACTATGGAGGAGAGAGAACAGCGGCTAGAGTACTACAAGCGGGATTCTATTGGTCGACAATCTTTAAGGATGCTTACAGTTTTGTCCAGCGGTGTGATAGATGTCAAAGAGTGGGTAATATTTCAAAGAGGAATGAAATGCCTTTGAATACAATCCTCGAAGTGGAAGTTTTCGACGTATGGGGGATTGATTTCATGGGCCCTTTTGTGTCTTCGTGCAGTAATCTCTACATCTTGCTAGCAGTTGACTATGTGTCGAAATGGGTAGAAGTGGCAGCGCTCCCGACGAATGATGCCAAGGTAGTTCTCAAGTTTTTACATCGAAGTATTTTCACTAGATTTGGGACTCCGAGAGCGATTATTAGTGATGAAGGCAGTCACTTCTACAACAGGCAGTTTATAGCTTTGTTGGCCAAGTATGGGGTGAATCATCGTATTGCTACAGCTTACCATCCATAGACGAACGACCAAGCTGAAGTATCCAATCGGGAAGTCAAAAGAATTCTCGAAAAAATTGTGAATCCGACGAGGAAGGATTGGTCTTTGAAGTTGGATGATGCTGTATGGGCATATAAGACTGCATACAAAACTCCGTTGGGCATGTTACCGTTTCAGCTTGTTTATGGAAAAGCTTGTCATCTTCCTATGGAGCTAGAGCATAAGGCATATTGGGCAATTCGAAAGCTGAACTTTGATTCGACAGCTGCAAGGGAGAAGCGACTACGCCAAATCAATGAATTGGATGAATTTCGACTACGGGCATATGAAAACTCAAAGCTGTATAAGTAGAAGGTAAAGAAATGGCATGATCGTAAGATCATAGAAAGAACATTTGAACCGGGTCAAAGGGTTTTACTTTTCAACTCCAGACTTAAACTTTTTCCTAGGAAGTTGAAATCAAGATGGTCAGGACCATTCACAGTGAAGACAGTCTTTCCGCATGGTGCAATTGAAGTGTATGATAAATTCCTGGACCAGTCGTTAAAAGTGAATGGACAGAGGTTGAAGCATTACTTTGGGGATGAGGTGGACAGACAGAAAGTCACCTTAATCCTTTCTGAGACATGAGATTCAGAGACAGTCAAGCTAATTGACTATAACTTAGCGCTATCTGGGAGGCAACCCAGCGTTTTAATTTTTTATTTTTCTTTTGTTTATTCAATTATTTTGTTTAAAAAACAATGTGTGTTTCGCAACTAACTTTGGACTTTGGGGTGATTTGTTTGTAGGTAGGAGCTTTGAACTGAAAAAAAAAATTTATTAAGTATGGATTTGGGCGACTATAGCGCTCGACATTAAGCAACCTCAGCGCCGGAGGCGCTAACCAATCGCCAAGTTACTGCATCAAAGCGCCGGAAGCGCTCACCAAGCACAAAATCAAGTGCCAAAAGCGCTACCCCAACCACAAGCTACTGTAACCAAGCGCTCTAGGCGCCCAGTCACTTGCAAAGCCAGCGCTCTAGGCGCTATAGATTGACCGACACACTGCAAGGTAGCGCTTGAAGTGCTTGATCCAGCCCAAACGACAGCGCCAGCAGCGCTCAAATCGGCTAAAGCTACTACAAGTAAGTGCTGTCAGCGCTCGGGCCTTTACAAACCTCAGCGCCAGAGGCGGTCGGCTGGAACTCTATAAAAAAAGGGGTTTCAACCCTAAATCGGGCTAAAGGAGGGTTTTACACCAAAAAGTAATCTTTTCTTCTCCTAGTTGCTTTCCAGTCGCCGCTTTCTCCATTGTGGCCGAGTGAAGCTATTTGACACCAACCAAACACCAACAAGCTGACACCCACACACACTACCCATTGCCGGCACACATATTGCTATCAAGGAACTCTCTTCCCATAGCCACACAAGAGTGAAGCTACTACTACATATGGGTATTCTTAAATTCAAGTAAGTTTTACATTATTGAGCAATTAGAATTTGAAATTGTTAGCTAGAGATTAAATTGCTAGTATTTGGAGTAAATTCTTGGTTTTGATTGTGAACCCAATTGAGTTTGTGTGGGCTCAATTGGGATTGGGTTAAAGCTTCAATTTTCTATCTATATTATTTGAGAAGTGTGCGAGATTTCATTGTTGCATGTTTGGATTACTCTAAGTATGGGGGAAACATTGTTAAAGGGTTTTTTTTTAAAGTGTGCCTACCAAGTGTTCGACAGTTTGCCCCAACGAAGTTTTGAGTTGTTTTGGGTTTTGATTGTGTTTAAGTGATTATTCATGGCTCCCAAAAGACATAGAGGGGAAAGTTCAGGCTCATCTGCTGTTAAGTACGATAAGAAAAAGTTTGTTAGCCCTCAAGCGTACGACAGGTATAAAAACTGGTCATCAGGGAAGTCCCTAATTCCTGAGCACGGATTGTTACCGATTGAGCGGGTAGATGGGGAATTAGCTCACATGATACGCAGCCGTAATTGGATGACATTTACAGCGCAACCTGAGCCAGCTGCAGTTGAAATTGTAAAGGAATTTTATGCCAATGTTAAAGAAGCTAATGGGAATCTGGTGATGGTTCGTGGTAAGGAATTAAACGTGGGGCGAAAAGCAATCAACGCGTATTATGGGTTGCAAAAGATTCACAGTGATGGATATACGAAATACATGCAACAGGATTTGGACTATTCTGAGATCATAGCAGCCCTCTGTGAGCCAGGGACAGAATGGAAGTTGACTGACCAACAAGAAGCTGTGCACTTCCCTTCATCCAAGTTGAGCAGATATGGAAAAGCATGGCATGCTTTTATTTGTGCTAAGTTGATGTCGTGCCGCCATATGAGCGATGTGATTAATCAGCGGGCGGCCCTATTGTTTTGCATAGCCACAGGAAAGACAGTGGATGTTGGGGAAGTAATTCATGAATCTATTGTGCACGGGCTTGAGGGTAGCACCACAGGTGGATTACCTCATCCTTCATTGATCACCGATTTGTGTCGCCATGCTGGGGTCCAGTGGGATAAGGATGCACTAATGCAGGCCCCATTGCCTCCAATTGATCATGCTGCGATGGTACGGTACAGAGTATGGGGTGGAGGTGAATCTCACCCGAGGGGCTTAGGCTTCATTATACCACAGCAACAACCGCATGAGCAACCACCACCTGTTGAGGATCCAGTTCAAGCCCCCAATGTAGTTGAGACTATCCGTTAGGACCTCCGGCACCATACTAGACGGATAGACTTAGTGTTAGGAACGATTCAGAGGGGTTTTGATCGCATGACTCGTCAGCAGAGTCGTCTTGCTCAACGCCAAGCAGAGATCTATGCTTACAATGTTAATTGTTCTACAGCGTTGGCGGATATGTTTGAGTGGTTAAATCCTTTGGCAGGGCCATTTCAGTTTCCACCAGCTCCTCCTCTTTCTATTTACCCACCACCTGACTCGCCTCCTGATGCCGACGACGATGATGATGATGCTGCTGATGGCAGTGATGACGACTAGCGTGTTCATCAGGGGAGTCCTCTGTTCTTAATTTCTTATTATTTCTCAATGAGGACATTGTTCAGTTTAGTTTGGGGGGTAGTTTTTTTATTTTCATGCATATAGATTGTATGTTTTATTGTGTTTATAGTTGTTGCATGGTAGTTACATTGCATTTTAGGATGTGTCAAGCATTTAGTTGCATGATTCAGATAACAAATGACATAGTTGAACCATTGTGGCCAATGATAAGATTCTAGTGTTAAGTAAAAGCGTGTTAATGATTGAAATCTAGTGTCGAGCGATAACTTGAACGGGGAAGTCGAATATGCTTGTCTGAATTTCATGTTAACAAGGAAAGCATTTAGTCAACTGTTTAATTAATTTGATTCAAATTCTTATATAATATGCATCTGGTAAGAAACTTGGGAATACAATGTGATAATATCAGTGAAACTTCTATGAAGGCTCTAGTAAGCAATAAATAAGTTTGGGGAGTTCAAAAAGAAAAAAAAAAGAAAAAAAAACTTTCTTGGCTAGTTTAATTTCGTGGCCATTTCTACTTGAGTAATTAGATCCTTAGGGGTGTCTTGACACCTAGTGCCCTAAAGCCGACTGGTTTGGGAGTCACTGATTGAAAGCTCATTACATGGGTAGTTTTGGTAAGCCTAAGGAAGTTAGACATTGCACATGCCAAGTAAAAAAAAAGAAAGTGATTAAAAAAAAAAGACACGAGATGGAGCGTAAAACGCACTCGTAAATGAAGAAAACATGTCGTAACTCTCCTTGTGCTAATTACATGTTTACATGAGTTGGATTAGTTGTTTTACTAATAGAGGTGTGAAAAAAAATTTGAGTTTCTTTTTGAGATGTTGATTATATGAGTAATTTGGGTTGTGATTGGTTATAATAGTTGATACACACACACACAACATGAATGATGACAAGCATGGTTTGATTAATCAGTTTGAGTGAGAGCTTTACATTAGATAGTGGGTTGAACTGGATTGTTTTATGGATATTTGAGGCCTGATATGGTTTAGTATGTTGTTTTAGTTATTTGATTTGTTTGCATTATAGTTAGTTTGTATTTTTCATGTTGGTATTATTGCATTGCTTGGGGACAAGCAATTGGTTAAGTTTGGGGGTATTTGATGAGTGGGTTTTATACCTATGAATCAGGTCTGGTTAGACTTAATTATTGTGGTCTTTAAGTGTTTTTGGTATTGTTTTATTCGTTTTTGTGTTTGTTTATTGTAGGATTGGAGCTAGAGGGGCAAAAGAGTCATTTTGGAGCTTAGAGCTTTAAAATTAGACTTGGTGGCATTTTTGTAAATTTGAGGGCATGACCTAGCGCCAGAAGCGCTAGGAATAACACTACTATAGCACCAGAGGCGCTAGTGCACGAATTTTGTTGATGATATGCGGCTGGATGGAAAAGAAGAAGCCAATTTGGAAGAGGATTGAAGATATTATTGATAAGAGAGAGAGAGAAGGAAACCTAGAGAAGGAACTTGGAGACTTTAAGTATTATTATTCTACTTTTCTAGTGATATAGTTTTTGGAGTTTTATTACGGTTTATTATTGTTCAAGTGCTAGATTTTGATGTGGGTTTGAGCTTACTTTGGATTCTATTCAACAATTGAGTTTGATCAATCTACTTCTTCTTATTTCAATTGATTGTTAATTTTCCTATGTGTAGTTTTGATCCCATAATGGCTTTTGGTTCAGTCACGAACTATCTCCATTATGGGATTCTAATGTATTTTAATATGTAGTCTAGTTATAAGCTTGAGTGTTGGATTGTTTTGCACATCATAAGAAATCTTTATCATGGTTGTTTTACATATACGAATGATTGATCACCATTCGATTTCAGTGCTTGTATGGAATTGAAAAATAACATATGAGTATGGATTGTAGTCATGATAGCTTGCGAGTATGAGGTTTAATTGGATAGCTTAATATTTTGTGAATCAGATAGAAATATACTGTTTCACCGTAAAAGTAAAAAATAAGGGCTTGTGCTTTAAATCAGTATAATTGCAATTTCACATAGAAATATAGTGATTTTGGTTATAGTGGTGATTACATGGTGTCTATTGATTATGGATATTATGTAAGTAGGTCATAATACATTGACAGATGGTTATGTCTATATTAGTGCCCTTGGCTATTTTTCTGTGATATGTGAACTTTCTAGCATGATGATGGAAATTAGATGAACTATTAGATGAAGTTAGAATCCCATTAAATCCAATTTTAATATATTTCATTATTATTCGCATCTTTAGTTGTTAATTGGTTTAGAGATAATTTTGTCACTAAAATTAAGTCATTAGTTTAGGCAAATAAATATAGTGATAGAACTGATGCATAGTGATTTAATTTAGCACTTTCTCTGTGGGACGATACTCTACTTCCTCTGTATTACTTGTTGATACATGTATGCTTGCATGAGTTAGAGCTCTTTTGTTAAAGACTAAAAGAGGCAACACTGCTGTAGCTCCCCACAGGGCAATCAAAGTCGAGGAACCAAACACAAAGCGCACATTTAAGGTCAATGGTCAACAACTTAAACACTATTGGGGAGGTGATGTAGATCGCCAAGCATCATCGATTTATCTCACTTCGATCGATCAGACTGATGCATGAGACCGTAGAGAAAGTCGGGCTAACGATTATAAACCAAGTGCTTGATGGGAGGCAACCCAATCATGTTACTTTATTGCTTTAGTAGATTTAGCGTAGTTAATAATTTTACTTCCAGTTAGTGTAATTAGCAGTTCATTTGTTCCTGAATTGTTAGTATTTATCAAATCTTGCGTAGTTGTACTAATCCATGTTGTTTTGCATTGATCAGGGACAAGCATTTGGGGAATGCATTAGTAGAAGGAATAATGTTTTGGGATAGCGTCAGTTGAAGAAAAGAGGAAAAAAGCAAACTTTCAAAAATCAGAGTTCTCGCCCCGACGAGAAAAAGGACCTAGGAATCCTCGCCCCGGCGAGAACCCCTCTGTCAGTTTTCGCCCCAGCGCTCAAAAGCTTCGCCCTGGCCCAGACTTCTCTGGACTTTCTCGCCCCGGTGAGCTTCTAAGGCAAAAAGTTCTCGCCCATGAGAGAATCGCGGAATCCAGTTTTTTAAATTCGTTCCCAAATCAATTTCTTTTATTCCTAATCCTATTCAACTTACCTAAACCTTATTTCTTCCCTCTCCTACACCAACCAAACTTCCCCACATCCATTCTTCTTCCAATTTCGTTTCTTCTCCTACCCACACTTGGATTCAATCATAAAATACGTAAAATTCTCTCTCTAAAACCAAACCCTTATATGCCTCTCACTCCAAATCTCGCTCCAAATAGGATTTCTCTGTTTTCTATTTCAAAGCTACATGGGTTTTTCTCTTTGCATGAACACATACTATGGTTTCTTACATAATTGAAGACGCAATTCTACTGGTGCAACCGTTCAATAGATACAAAGTCTCTTGCATTGTTCTTAGCTTCTATCAGGGTTCGTTGGAAGTGACTATAATTTGAGTTTGAGGGGAAACTATCGTATCAGTTACATCAATAGCAACACACATGGCTCCCAAAAGGCATTGGGGTGAGAGTTCATCTTCAACACCATCAAGGCAATTTGATAGACGGAAATTCATCAGTGCTGAGGCCGCTGACAGATTTGATTCGTATATATCGGGTAAAGCTCTAACTCCCGAGCGCGGTGTCCAACCTGACGAGGTGGTAGATGGTGAGATGATGTTGCAGATTATAGAGAGGGGATGGGAAACATTCACAGCCCATCCAGAACCTGCGTGTATAGCCATCGTCAAGGAGTTCTATGCTAATGCAGAGGACGCGGCACCATGCGAGGTTGTAATAAGGGGCAAGAAGGTTTCGTTCAGTGCCCGGACTATCAATGAATATTATAATTTGAGGCCTGACGAACGCTGCAGATATTCTCACTTTCTTGCTGAGGGGCCAAATTTGGAGAAGGTTGTGACTGACTTGTGCAAACTGGGGACGACTTGGATATCTAGAGAACCACCTGCAGCAATATCTTTCCTTAGCAAAGATCTTAGTCGTTATGGGAAGGTCTGGTATGCATTTCTGTCAATCAAATTGATGCCATCACAACATGTGAGTGATGTACCAAAGGAGAAAGCTCTGTTATTATATGTAATTATGACAGGTATAAAGATTAATGTGGGGGAGGTGATTGAGGCGTCAATTCGCCGAAGCTTACGAAGCTTACATACTCAGGGTGGTTTGCCACACCCCTCTCTGATTTGCGGGCTACGCCTTCGAGCGGGTGTTCGCTGGAGTTCCGAGGAAGCTGTCTAGCAACCGTTGCTTCTTTTGGACCACTGACTAATTGCGAGGTATAAGGAATGGGAAGGTGGTGAGTCACATCCCCGTGGTTTGGGATATATCATTCGTCCTCCTTTTGAAGGTGAGGAGCAGGAGGCTGATGAGGAGGTAGCAAGTCCTTCGACGTCCACTTCAATAGGCAAATCCAAGTTCAGTCTTCAATTTCGCGAGTTGCAGCGACTTATCGATTCTCAGCATAAGACCATATTAAGGCAGAATCAGAGGTTAGCGGACCGACAGGAACATATGTTTGCTTATCACACGAGTTGCACACAAGCGATAGCCACTATGTATGTTAATATGCAACCGTTGATGGATTATGTTCATTTTCCAGAGGCTCAGTCGTTGCCAGTTTTTCCACCACCAACCCCAGATGATGATGACGAGTTCGGGCCCACCGCTTGACCTGTCAGGGAAGTCCTCCGTTCTTTATTTTCAGCATAATGAGGACATTGTTTCGTTTGAGTTTGGGGGGGGGTGGTTTGGGAATTGATAGTTTTATTCTGTTTTGGTGGTGTGTAAATTGCATAGTAGGAATCGTTTTATTTATTTGCATTGTAATTACATTAGTGCATTAGTTTAATATGAATAGTTTCATTAACTTCATGGTAAATTGCATTTATTAGTTGTGTTGCATTCAGTTCAGTTAATTATAAATATAAAAAAAGAGAAAAAACCAAAAATATAATAGAGTAAGATCATATAGAATTGCATTTATGTAGGGATATTCAAGCAATGAATTAATGTTAATCATTTAGGGAAGGCCGATGATGAAAATTTGATTAGTTCTTAATTAGTTTAACATGATGGATAGGGAATGCTAAGTCAGGAGTTTGACTGTTTTTAGTTGTGTCTACTTGGGACCCTTGGTTTTTAATTACTCACGATTGTGTGTTGAATTGGTCAGGATTTGGTTCAATTTCTGTATTAAGTGCTCGTTAAGGATATATTAACTTTTATCTCCTGTTGGATCGAAAGAAAAAGAAAAAAAAAGAAAAAAAATGTTGTTGAATAAACATTGCTTCGATGTCTGTCTAAGTTGCAAGAAAAAAAAGAAATATAAAAAAGGGGAGGATATAGACAAATAAGAGCAGATCTTGATTAGTTTGTCTTTGTGGCCGGTGTCATTTGAACAAGTAAGCCCTTAGGATGTGTCTTTACACTCAGTGCCCTAAAATCGTCTGGTTTGGGAGTCGTTGGTCGAAAGTTCGTTACAAGGGTGGCATTGAAAAGCCTAATAAAGATGAACATTGCACAAGTCAAGGAAAAAATTTTATCGACGAGATGGAGCGTAAAACGCACTCGTTGAAAGAAAGAAAAAAAAGAAAAAAGAAAAAAAAAGAGAAAAAGATATGAAAAGTGAAGACAAGTGGGTAAAAGTAGAGCTTAAAAGTAAAAATATGTAAACTTATCTTTCTCTGAGCACTGTGATATTAAGGGTTGAATTCAGATTTTGATTGGTTTGATATTTTGCGCACACACACATGGAAGGGTTGAGAGTAAAGATATAACTGAAGATAATTGGATTATTGATGGTGCATGAGGTTGAAGTCCTGTTGAATTGTTAGTTACTGATTTCTAAGGCTTAATTATTATGATGTATGTTGATTAGTTGCTTGAGTATGGACAATCATGCATATGCATTCATGTAGGTAGCTAGTTTAGTTGTCATTTGTGGTTTGTTTTGTGATTTTGCTTGAGGATAAGCAAAGTCTTGAGTTTGGGGGTATTTGATGAGTAGGTTTTAACCTGCGAGTTAGATACATCTTTGGCTTAATTCTTTACAATATTTAAGTGTTTCTAATATCTTTTTATTTGTTTTCATGTTGAGGTTGTAGGTTGAGGCTGGCTGTAGATTGGAAAAAAGGAACAAGGAAATTTGGTGGAGGACATCTTCGTCGGGGCGAGAGTTTAAAGCTTATTTTCTCGCCGGGGCGAGGATTTTGTGATGGAATTTCTCGCCGGGGCTACGATGCGGCTAGAGGAAAAGAAGTTTATTTTCAGTAGGATCAGTTATTTTAGAAGGTTGATGCTAACAAGGATTCTTTTTATTAATCTAATGAAGAGACTATAAGAGACATGAAGACATGAAAAAGGGGATATACAACACATTGACTGTAACGATTGTGAATTTTGTAAATAATTTAAAATATTTATTGAGTTAAGAAATATTCTAGCTGATTTATTTATGGAGTAAACTAAATAAATCATGGAGATTATTATAGAATAATTTAATTATGTGTGAATATGTTGGTTAAAGTTGTATTAGATAATTTATATTTTAGTGTGTAATTTTATTACACTAGATGGTAATATTCTAATTTAATTAAAATAATTAAATTAGAGGATAAATGATTTAATAATAAAGTGATTTATTAAGTAAAATTTATTAAACAAATTTATAATAATTTTGTTGTTAAAGTTTAAATTACATTTATGAATAATTAAGTTTAATATTAGAGTTTAAATAAGTGTGACATGACTTAACTTATAATAAAAAGAATATTAAAATAATTTAAAATGGATTTTAGAGGGGTTTTTGGGATTGCCAAAATAGGCCTAAAAGACCTTTGGTTGATTTAACTGATGAAACTCCCATCAGTTTATTTTAACGTGTCTTGTAAAGCCAAAAAGAAAACACAGAACTTGGAGAGTAGAAAGGAGAGAAGAAACTCTCTGCTAAAAGTTGGAAAGAAGAGTTCTAAGAATCAAAGGAGGGAGTTAGCTAAGAATCAACAAATCATCTAAGTTTAGAGCAAAGAAGAAATTGAAGGTATAATTTAGTTTAAAGTTTTATTCAAGTTATTCAAAATTAGTTCTTTGTAATTAATTTTGGTTGGCTAATTCGTTAAAAGAGTTGTTAAATTTGTGAATATGTATGAATAATCTGTTATATAATGTTTAAGTATGGTTTTGAGTGGTTTAATTCATGAAAACAAGTTTGAGAATGAAGAAAATTGAGTTTTGGTTAATATATATGTTTTGGTCTACTTTAGGTCTATAATTGTGTGTCGAATCATGCTTAGAATCTGAAATTGAGGGTTGTATGTTGTAGTTCATTGAAATACGAAAAACTTTGCAAAAAGAATGGATTAAAATGGTTGAAAAACGGATTTGTGGTGCTTGATTTCATTAAGTATGTAAAAATATGAAAAGTTAGCAAAAACTTTGATTTTAGGCCTCTAAATTTGGTTGTTGAAGCTTTGGGTATAGTTAGAATCAATATGTATATGTTAGGTTTTAGTTTAATAACATGTATGATGATTGGGTAAGTTTAACTTATTGAATTGATAAAGAAATTAGAGATTTTTGGTCTAAAGGTTGCTGAGTCACAAAACAGAGTGGAGAACTGTGTTGTGGCGCCGCTGGCCAGGCATAATTGGGCGCCACAGCATCGAGGCGCCGCAGCGCCGGTATAAGGAATAAAACTGACGCCACAGCGTCGGGCTCCGGATCTGTTGGACTCAGGTTAGGCCAGCGCCGCAACGCCGGCTCCAAGGCCAAACCTGGCGCCGCAGCACCGGTCCGGGTTTCCGGGTCGGGTCGGTCAGAAAATGAAAATTTTCTAATAATTAAAATAAAATAATTTTTCATAAGTGGTGCAACATATTATGCTAGTAGTATAAATAGTATATAGGCATTAAGAATATAGTTTTAAAGTGGTTAAACGATTAATTTGAATTAAACTGTGATCGTTGATTGCTCAAGTGTGACCTCAATGTATAGGTTATTCGTGGGAACAAGAAAATAACATTATTGTAGAAGATGTGACAGGCAAGTAATTTTATCCCTGTCTTGATTAAAAATGTCCGAGCTTTCTTACTTTACTTCCGTTGAGCAAGTTCTTAATCTTTGCTCTTTTATTGCTCAGCAAGGTTATCTGAATTGATGTAATGCCGATATTCTTTTGAAAAGCATTTCAATTCTTCTGAAAGCGTTAACTTGATAAATGAAAATTGTTCAATTGTTAACCATTGATATCCAGTCATTGCTATAATACCTTGTTCAAGATTACTTATTTTCAAACCTTGAATGATTATTGAAACCATTTTGATTCAACTAGTCCATAGTTGATGTGCGTTCCAAAAACTTGGATTTTCTTCGAAACCATTCCGATCCAAATTTCTTTTGGTACGGACTCCGATGTCAGAACTGAGATGAACAACCCTAATATAGGGGAATAAGTTACGTAATGACGTTAAGGTGTAAGTGCACATTACATTGTACGAAGGGCTGATCCCCCAGAGTACGAGACGTAGTCCTATAGTCTATAAGACTGTTAAAGGTTGCAGTAGAAATACTCGTTAACCTAAGGACATAGTTCATGGTCTTGTGACCCTCAGATGTACTTTTGATCTCGAAATATAAACTTGATTCAAAGAGCAAAGTTTCTTATCGAGCGAGCAGTTCTTCATCTATGTTTGGTTGAATTCAGAAAGGTTTATATCATTCACTTGAAGTTATTCACCGATTACTTATATGATATTATTGTTATCTTGTGGGAAATTGTTTGCTCACTCTTGCATAAATATTTGCAGCTAAGAATGGAAAGACAGATGAGTCGTCCTCGAGTAAGGTCAAGGGCAAGATGAATAACTGGAGAAGATTAGTTGAAAGTTTAAACAAATTAAATTATGTAATGGACTTAATTTTATTATGATATTCCACTGTTATGATGTAACAATTAAGGTTAGATTACCTGGGATCGTATTGGTTATGTAATCAAACTTTGTTTGGTTTATGTAAATTTGTATTTAGTTTACCATGTTTGGTTTATATTATCTTTGTCATAGGTAGTTAGATGTGATTGTAAAGTATCGTGAGCACCAGATTCGTGGAATTTAAGTACCCGAATTTGGGGATGTCTCACTGACGATACTAACACGGAGATTAATTTTTCAGAGCTGAGCAAAGAAATTGGAGATCGGGACAAACATTGTGAAGAATTCAGATTGGTGGATTGAAGATTGAAGATTCCATTGAGCTTTCTTTTAATCTTTTATCTCTAATTTGTAATTAATTATGATGACTTATTTTGGAATTCTAGTTTTTTATTTTCAGCATGAACTAAACCTTTAATTAAGGCTACAATTGAACCAGCTATGCTTATGAATTAATTATCTACTTTGATTTCAGTTATTTATTTAAATTGAGTTATCTATCCTATTCTATGCTTATTGATTAATTGTCTGGCCAAAAATTAGCGGGATACTCTAAGTGAATTCGAGAGATGAAAATTTAGGGTTAGATCTGAATATGATAGCATGTATTCTTAATTATTTGCATGTGATAAATAATTAGGGTTGTGAAGTGAATAGGGATATCTCTTCGCTGCATGTAACTATTGGGAATTGATGCTTAAAGAATTTAATCCCTTAGTTTTGCATAGGAATATCGTAGAATTAATTGGGTTAGATAAATTTATTTGATCACTTAGAAAAGGACTCATAAATAAAGTTGAATTCCTGTTAACAACTCCATTGAAGTAAATAATTGGATGACGTAGTTCGAATCATTTATATTACATAACTGGGGATATTGTAGTCTTAAGCCTTTAAATCTGAATTTCAACCTTCGTGTTAGTTATTGATTTTAGTTTCAATTTAATTAGTTTTAAATCGATATTCAACTTGTGATTGTTTAATAAAATAGAGTAATTAGATTGGTAGTTGAAAGTATAAAACACAGTATTTCTCTGTGGGAACGATACTCTATTTATCACTTTATTACTTGTTAATCGTGTATACTTGCACGTAATTGTTGATTGTGAAATCGGACAACATGTACAAACCTAACATGAATTATCTCCCTATTCGTAATTTCTATATTCAAAGGGTGATCTAATTCCTCCTTACATAAATCTAGATTCTTAGCAAAGTCATCGGATATAAATGAGCAAGTAGCACCAGAATCAAACAATACATAAGCATTTATATTATTGATCGAAATGATACCTGATACCACATCTCGTGACTGCACAGTGTCCTGCACGGATATGCTGAAAGTTCTGGCGGTAGGTCGGTTTGTCGGTGCTGATCCAGTTATGGATAACGTGCTATCGGAAAGTAGTATGCACAGAAGCCAATCATATTTGATATGATGTAGCATATACTTTGTAATCTTATTCATTTATTAATAAAAGAATTGATTGATTAAAAGGCATTTTACTTTATCTACATGGTGTTGTTATATTAAATGTGATAAACTCATAGTTCTGAGCAATGCTTTCAGAATCATGATGGTGATCATGCTAATGAGATCTAAATTTTGGATAGCTCACAAACTAAAATCGTTCCTAATAATTGGATTACTAAAAGGGGATTAGTAAATCCGGATAGATTAGTACATACGTTCCTTGCTCTTAGGAAGAGGATGATTGATCTCATAATTATTTGTGTGGGGACACTAAAGCAAGTATATAGGTGCTTATTGGAGAATAAGTTCATTGAACGTGGCTCGCTAAGGATTACCTAATGGAGTTTTACTCGTCTGGTAATAGGAATTCCTTTAGTGATAGCAGTACAAGTGATCCTTGGACTTGAGATCATCATAGTATCTTGTGTATGATGAGTTATAATTTGACATGTCCCTTAAGACCTTTAAGGTATATCAAAGGGTATGATTGGGTATATTAAGTTGTACATGGAGATAGGTGAATGATCAACAAAGAATATACCACGTCTAGTAAAAGATGTGAATGTCCTATGTGATTCGATAAATGACAACTCAGTAGTCCTTGACCAAGGCAGAATGAAATTAGAAAGGAGTTTCTAATTTGCATTATTTAGAGTTGTACATTTGGGAATCGAAATACATATAATTAAATAAAATAAGACTTGACAGTAAATCCATGTCTTATATTTAATTGGGACATTGTATGGTAGAAGGATTGAATTGTACGGTAACTATTCACTGAAAGGTTCTTTTGTGATTAATATAGAAATCTATATTATCTGGAAAGTCGTTGATCGCTAAGGGGGCTTACCCTTATTGTAGAATAAATGTTATTTATTTAAATGAATTAAATAGTTTAATTTATTTATTTAAATAAGATTAGAATTGTTCTAATTGATTTATTCACAACCGGTTTAATATGGAGAACCTAAAGGGTCACATCGCAAAATAAAAATATTTATTTAAAAAGTAAATGACATAATTGTACTAATAAGTTAAGTGTATTTAATTTAATCTATGGGATAGAATAAATTAAATAGCTTAATGTTTATTATTTAATATTTTAGAAATATTAAATATAAATTAATAAGAGGAGTC
This sequence comes from Aralia elata, assembly GCA_034770075.1. NCBI lineage: Eukaryota > Viridiplantae > Streptophyta > Magnoliopsida > Apiales > Araliaceae > Aralia > Aralia elata. Next base: position 31,972,829 of record CM068383.1, on the reverse strand, counting down.
TTATTATTATTATTATTACTATTACTATTATTTAATTCCTAATAGGAATTGATAATAAATTAATAGAAGTACTCTCTCATGAATTTCTAATTGGATTAGGAGTATAATTAATTAAAGAAGTTTAATTAGGATAGAAACCCTAATCCTAAATAGTTTTGGGAAGGGTTTTTCCTACATCTATAAATAAGAGAAGTCTTATCATAGATTAGGGTTACACACTCTTGCATTAGATTGTGGAGAAAACTTGCAATTTCTATAGAGATAGAAACTAGGGTTTTGCCAACACCCAACTTCTTGAATACCTATTCTTCCTTGGTGGATCACCTCTAGAGGTCAAACACTTGGGTGGCTAACGTTGATCAAAGGAAGAATCTCATCGGTGGAATTCGAGGAGAACGCGAAGGAATTGAAGGTGAACTTGTACCCAAGGAAGTTTTGATTCGTGAGGGTATAATTTCTATATCTCCATCTCTTTCGTTTATTCAATAATTGAACACAAGGAAAGATCATGGTGATGGTTTGTATGAAAAATTTTAAAATCCGTTTTATCATGCTTCCACTCTATTTATGTAATTTAATTGCATGATTGCGTTATATACAAACCTAATAGTGGTATTAGAGCCAATCCTTGTGTTAATTATTGATTTTGGTGATTCCATATATGAATTGATATGCGATACGATCGGATTTTGGGCTGAAAATTTCTTTTCTGATTCTGCGTCGCGGCGCGGCCGCGCCGCATCCAATCCATTCTGAAGCGCGGTCGTGCCCGACCCCAGAAATCGTTTCTGAAGGTGCAATGCGGTCGCGCCGCTCCTAGTTCATTTTGGAGCGCGGCCGCGCCGGTCTACAGATTTTAAAAAATTTTGTTTTTTCTTCAATTTAAGTAAATGGTTTATTTAATTGATAAAAGTTTAAAATAAAGATGTTTATTTTATCTGGAATAGGATTCCAGGTTGCTAAAATTAAAGGAGTTTAATTTTGATTTGGGTTTTGATTAAAATAAAAGAGTTTATTTTGTTTCAAAACTAAATATTAGCAAACTTTTGCCCATTAATTGATATTAATGCATATATAAATAGTTTTATTATTAATGAGATGAATATTATTTATTGATACATATGTAGAGATGTATGATAATAAATAGGGATTGATTATGGACTATTGACCAATGTGTGATTGGATTTATTTTAGAGGATGCTTGAATGAATGGTTGTTTTTTTTAAATGGGGTCTGCGTACCTTGTCTTCTCTAGTTTTTTTTTTTGATGTAAATTCTATCTTCCTCCTATGTACTTCTCCTTGAATGCTGATCAAAGTTTCTATTCATTGTAAATAGTTTATGTAATAGGATTAGTTAGAATTATCTTGAAGAATTGAAGACTAAGGAGCAAGGAGCACTTGAAGACCCATTTGTAATGGAGCCCGGGTTTAAATTTAATAGTTATATTTAAATTTTAATTCTTGCACCCTAGGTTTGACCTTTTGGTTCACTTGGTGGCTCTAGTGAACCAAACTAGAATAAAAGTCCATAATCAATCTCGGTAGAATATAGTACTCTATATGTGCATGCTTACTATATATATATATATATATATATATATATGTGTGTGTGTGTGTGTGTGTGTGTGTGTGTGCATGCGCGCTAAACAAGATGAGACTAATAATAATAAACACATCAAAGAAATCATATTAAGTCCTAAGCCTTCAAAGATATCTGGAATATCGAATGTCGCCTTCTAACATGATAAAGCGATAGAGTATTAAATATTTAATATGAGTTTATTGTGTCGCCACAAGGCAAGTATTAAATATTTAAGATGTTGCATTATCACATTTGATGCTTATTAAGGAATTGAACATTACTATTTTGTTGTGTCACCACAAGGACGGTATTTTTCTCTTCATATATATGGAAGTGTTAGGTTGGACTTAACTTAGATAATTTTGATTCGGATGTGTCACCACTTGATCAAAATAATCTAAGAGACAAAATACAAGGAGTTACATAGTGATGTAATTGACAATAGTTGTCTACCTATTTATTTATACATCGTTTGTTGTGTCACCACAAGGCTATATACATTTGAAATAGGATCCTTATTCTCACTAGCAAATCTTTAATTAGATCTGCTAAACTATATATTGAGGGTAATATAGTTTGATGAAAATAGTGGGAGATACCAAATCAAATAAAGACCTAATTTATTTTGATGATTAATAAAATGAATGCATGCTAAAATGTTGTCTATTTCACATGCAGAATTTAAAAATGTCTAACTCACTATCACTGCGTAGCATACTTGATGCTAACAAACTGACCGGACCGAATTACACAGACTGGTTAAGGAATCTGAGAATTGTTCTCACTGCTGAAAAGATTTCTTATGTCCTAAATTCGCCAGTCACTGCAAATGTTGCAGAAACAACCTCTGAGGAGGAGATTGCTACTTTCAGAAAGTGATAAGATGATGTAATCTTGGCTCAATGCATCATGCTCGCATCCATGAGTAACGAGCTTCAGCATTAGCATGAAACTATGGTTGCTCCTACTATATTGCTGCACCTCACAGAGTTATATGGTGAGCAAAGTAGGACTGCTAAATATCAGATATCTAAGGAGCTCTTCCGATCTCGTATGACCAAGGGCACTACTGTTAAGACTCATGTCCTTAGATGATCAATCTGATTGAACAACTTGGGTCTCACAATTTGTTGTGAATTTTCACATGAATAAGTTGGACGTCAGGGTATTATTTCTATCATCCTACTGATCAAAAGGTGTTTGTTGCGAACCATGCTGCCTTCTTGGAAAAGGAGTTTATCCTTGAAGGGGTCAGTGGGAGTAAGACATATCTTGAAGAAGTTCAAGAACCACAAAACACTACGGATCAAAGTCAGGTACCTGACCAAGTAGAAGAACCTACTGTACAACAACTTATTCGTAAATCTGGAAGAGTACCGAAGATACCTGATAGGTATGGATTCATCATAAACGATGATGATGAGGTACGCATCATAGGAGATAATGATCCATTGACTTACGAAGAGGCTATGAGTAGTAAAGACTCAGAGAAATGGCTAGAAGCCATGAAATCCGAGATGGACTCCATGTATGAAAACCAAGTATGGACTTTGGTTTCCCCAGCTGAGGGCATTAAGCCTATTGGGTGCAAATGGGTCTTTAAGAGAAAGACTGGAGCGGACGGCAAGGTAGAGACCTATAAGGCCCGACTGGTTGCAAAAGGTTTCAAACAAAGACAAGGACTTGACTATGATGAAACCTTCTCACTAGTAGCTATGCTCAAGTCCATTCGGATTTTACTTGTAATTGCAGCTTATTATGACTATGAAATCTGGCAAATGGACGTGAAAACGACCTTTCTCAATGGAGAGCTTGAGAAAAATGTATATATAATACAGCCAGAGGGTTTTGTTTCAACGGTTGGAACAAATCAAGTCTGTAAGCTACAACGATCCATTTATGGATTGAAGCAAGCTTTTCGAAGGTGGAACATCCGTTTTGATGAGATAATCAAAAAGTTTGATTTTATCAAAAATGAGGATGAACCTTGTGTGTACAAGAAGGTTAGTGGGAGCGCTATTTCATTCCTTATATTATATGTTGATGATATATTACTGATAGGGAATGATGTTCTTATGCTACAGTCGATCAAAATTTGGTTATCTAAACACTTCTCCATGAAGGACTTGGGTGAGGAATCCTATATTTTGGGGATAAAGATCTATAGAGATAGATCTAAAAGGATGCTTGGCTTGACCCAAGGAACGTATATTGACTCGATGCTAAAGAAGTTTAGCATGGAAGATTACAAGAGAGGTCTCATGCCGATGAGCCATGGAATACATCTCTCCAAGAAACAGGCCTAAAGACACCTGAGGAGAGAGACCGTATGAGTAAGATTCCTTATGCTTCAGCAATAGGATCTATCATGTACGGTATGATATGTACTAGATCGGATGTCGCTCATGCACTTAGTGTAACAAGTAGATATCAGTCGAATCCAGGAGAAGAGCACTGGAAGGCAGTGAAAAATATCCTAAAATACTTAAGAAGAACTAAGGATGTATTTCTTGTCTACGGTCGGTCTGAATTGAAACTAAAGGGCTATACAGACTCAAGTTTTCAAACGGACCAAGATGACAGTAAATCCGTTTCAGGATATGTATTTACCTTAAACGGTGGCACAGTGAGTTGGAAAAGTTCTAAGCAGCAAACAGTTGCTGATTCAGTGACAGAGGCAGAGTACATAGTGGCAAGTGAAGCTGCAAAGGAAGCTGTTTGGATGAAAAAGTTCATAACTAAACTTGGAGTGGTTCCTAGCATTAGAGGAGCCGTACCTTTATTCTGTGACAATACCAGAGCTATTGCACAGGATAAGGAACCCAGGTCTCATCAGAAATCCAAACACGTGTTGCGTCGGTTTCATTTGATTAGAGAGATCATTGAAAGAGAAGACGTCACCCTGGAGCGTGTGGACTCTCAAGACAACATTGCAGATCCATTTACTAAAGCTTTAACACAACAGTAGTTTGATCGTCACTTAGAGAAGATGGGTATTAGATACCATGACGATTGGCTTTAGTGTAAGTGGGAGATTGAAAGTAGTATGCACACGAGCCAAATCATATTTGATATGATGTAGCTTATACTTTGTAATCTTATTCATTTATTAATAATAGAATTGATTGATTAAAAGGCATTTTACTTTATCTACATGGTGCTGTTATATTAAATGTGATAAACTCATATTTTTGAGCACTGCTTTTAGAATCATGATGGTGATCATGCTAATGAGATCTAAATTCTGGATAGCTCATAGACTAAAATTGTTCCTAATCATTGGATTACTAAAAGGGAATTAGTGAATCCGGATAGATTAGTACATACGTTGCTTACTCTTAGGAAGAGGATGATTGATCTCATAATCATTTATGTGGAGACACTAAAGCAAGTATATAGGTGCTTATTGGAGAATAAGTTCATTGAACGTGGCTCGCTAAGGAATACGTAATGGAGTTTTACTCGTCTGTCAATGGGAATTCCTCTAGTGATAGTAGGACAAGTGATCCTTGGACTTGAGATCATCATAGTATCTTGTGTATAATGAGTTTTACTTTGACATGTCCCTTAAGACCTTAAGGTATATCAAAGGGTATGATTGGGTATAATAAGTTGTATATGGAGATAGGTGAATGATCAACAAAAAATCTACCACGTCTAGTAAAAGATGTGAATGTCCTATGTGATTCGATAAATGACAACTCAGTAGTCCTTGACCAAGGCAGAATGAAATTAAAAAGGAGTTTTTAATTTGTATTATTTAGCGTTGTGCATTCGTGCATTTGGGAATCGAAATACATATAATTAAATAAAATAAGACTTGACAGAAATTCCATGTCTTTATATTTAATTGGGACATTGTATGGTAGAAGGATTGAATTGTACGGTAACTATGCACTGAAAGGTTCTTTTGTGATTAATGTTGAAATCTATATTATCTGAAAAGTCGTTGATCGCTAAGGGGGCTTACCCTTATTGTAGAATAAATATTATTTATTTAAATGAATTAAAGAGTTTAATTTATTTATTTAAATATAATTAGAATTGTTGTAATTGATTTATTCACAACCGGTTTAATATGGAGAACCTAAAGGGTCACACCGCAAAAGGAAAAATATTTATTTAAGAAGTAAATAACATAATTGTAATAATAAGTTAAGTGTATTTAATTTAGTCTATGGATATAGAATAAATTAAATAGCTTAATATTTATTATTTAATATTTTAGAAATATTAAATATAAATTAATAAGAGGAGTCTTATTATTATTATTATTATTATTATTATTACTATTAATATTATTTAATTCCTAATAGGGATTGAGAATTAATTAATAGAAGTACTCTCACATGAATTCCTAATTAGATTAGGAGCATAATTAATTAAAGGAGTTTAATTATAATAGAAACCCTAATCCTAAATAGTTTAGGGAAGGATTTTTCTACATCTATAAATAAGAGAAGTCTTATCATAGATTAGGGTTACATATTCTTGCATTAGATTATGGAGAGTACTTGCAATTTCTATAGAGATAGAAACTAGGGTTTGACAACACCCAACTTGTTGAATACCTATTCTTCCTTGATGGATCACCTCTAGAGGCCAAACACTTGGGTGGCTAACGTTGATCAAAGAAAGGAATCTCATCGGTGGAATTCGAGTAGAACACGAAGGACTAGGAGTTGAACTTGTACTTGAGGAAGCTTTGATCTTAGGGTATAATTCTTATTCTCTTTCTCTTTCGTATAATTGATAATTGAACATAAGGATAGATCATGGTGATGGTTTGTATTAAAATTTTAAAATCCGTTTTATCACGCTTCCGCCCTATTTGTGTAATTTGATTGCATGCTTGCGTTATATACAAACCTAACAGTCCGGTCCAAGGGAGCAGTGAGCTTCCAGGTAGTCCAGTTTCTTTTCTTTCTTTTTTTCCTTGCATACCAAATAAGTTATAATCATCATTAAATTGGCTTTATACTCCAAATAAATTTCAAAATAATTACCCATGACTTAAAAATGTTACTAATAATAAAAACAAAATACTTATGATTTAAATCAACATTTTTTTTATCAATAAATTTTGTACTCCAATAAATCATGATACACATGTTTTAGCATATTGAACCCACCAAAACTTTCTACAAATATTTTAAACTTAAACATAGTATTAATAAAACATACTAGATCATTATTTCTTATTACTTAAGTTTTAAATCCTATGAGTTAAGCATTCTTTTAAAATAATGTAGATCTAACAAATGAAACCTATATCTATACATACTCCATTCCTTTCATAAGCATCAAGCAACAAACATTAAAAACCCCATCACAAACAACTAGGGTTTGCAAGAATGAAGATTTATACCTAGATTTAATGGTTATTCTCCTCTTCTTTCTAAAGTAGGTTGTGAATGGAGATGACATAAACAACCAAGATCTTCCCCTCCTCCTCCTCACAAGGTTCGGACACCACTCTTCTCTTTAATCCCTCAAGTATTTGTTCTTGCTTTCTCTCAAACTCTCTCTAACACTCTCTCAAGACTTAAAAAAAGAAGATGCAAATGACCAACTCTTTGGTCTATTAACTAGATAAAAGCAAGAACTCCTACACTTGTCATCATGGAGCTAGTGAAAGCCTTGTGTCACTAGGGTGGCTAGTTGACATCTTAGGAGGCTACTTGACATCTTAGGTAGCTACACCATCAAGTCAAAAATTCAACTTCCAACACAAGCTAGCTAATTATTTAGAATAGAATTTGAAAAGCAACTTGCCCCTTTCTCTCTCTATGTACACGGGAATAAGGGGATTTTTTTTGTCCCAAATTGATGTCCCAAGTACTTGCCTTAATTAATAAACTAATGTTACACATTTAATTTACCAACTGGCTAGGCTTTGGACTACCCATTAAATACCTTAGGGCTTTCGATTTAAATGATTAGGTTAATAAAACTAACTCTATTTAATGCAATATTGGGTAATTTAATTTAACCCGATGATTGATTAAATAATTTGACACACTATTAATTACTACATCTATGATCAAATAAATAATTGGTCTTAGTTCCTTAATTAAATAAGTTAGTCAATTAGTAATTGAGTACTACTTGAACTATTAAATTTTATTATCCAATGTGACAATATTTTCATTAATTAGTAATTTTATTAATTAATTCACTCAATTCAATTTACTAATTATATTCAATTTAGTTGAATGATTAATTAGTAACTACTTTATCAATTTAATTTATATTAAACCTTAGGGCTTGTTCACTAATTTAACTATACTATTACTGACTCCCTTTACTCAACTTAAATCAATTCATCACCTAGTCACGTAGGCTACCAATGCACACAAAGGTTCAAATAAGCACACAAACTAACTCATTAAAAATTAAATTATATATTTAATTAATAACGACGTTTAAAAATCACGGACATTACAGTTTTCAACATGTTAAGTAACTCAGGCAAGTTGATGTCCAACTTATTCATGTGAAAATTCACAACAAATTGTGAGAAGGTGTCTGGGAGTGACTGCAAAATCAAATCTTGACTCAACTCTCCATCCATTATGAACCCTAACTGTCCAAGTTGTTCAATGTTGGTGGTTTTCACAACCTATAAACTCGCGCAAGTATACGCGGTCTAACAAGTAGTATAGATAAAGTTGAGTGTCGAACCCACGAGGACAAAATACTAGGTAGTAGATCAAGTATTAAAAAGTATCTCAACGGTCTTATTTAAACAAGTGAATAAGAGTTGTGTGTTGTAATCAATTTGGCAGAAACAGATAAATAAAAAGGCGAGTTGTATCAAGGATGTCAAACTAGGATTACAACTCCCCTAATGTCTCGCCTAATAATCCTAACTCTCCATTTAACTAACAAATCACAAGAATGGTTAACCGAGAACACATGGTACACATAAGCCTCTTCCGATGGTCAAATGCATATCCCTTAGCTAGATAAATCACAATATTCCTATGGTGAAAATAACTAGACTAAGGGTCATTAACAATAATCTCAATGGTTACACAGGGCAAATAGACATATTCCTATTCTATCAAGCAATTTGTGCACTCATTCCCTAGGGCAATGGTCATAACAAGTGTTGTTGCACTTAAGGAAAGGTATAACATCAATTTTCCAATATCAGTTAACACCTAAATCAATTCCTATCTCAAGCAATTGATGAATAAGCATGAAATACAACAATCCATTCAAAACATGATTCATTATATAAATATGAGAGTAATTCATATTAAGCTAATCATTAGGTTACATTGCAATCCTATAAATGTAATTAGTTCATAACTATAGAACTAATTAATACATTCATTCTGTTCAAAATAATCAAAATTACATAAATGGATAACAGAATTTAAAGAGAGAAAACTCCTGCGCGAAAGTGTTTCAAGCTTAAGCTTCTCCAAATGTGTTGCTGCCTCCCTTTCTTGGTTCTAAGATTTCTAGGCCCCTTCCAAGTAGCCTCCTAGCATTCCTTTTGTAGCACAAACTAGGTCGAAATAGGAAAGCCAGGTGGCTGGGAACCGGGCCTCACGCTGCGGCGTGGGCCTTGCGCCTTGCATTGGCGCTGCAGCGTGGGCTCCGTGTCCCAGCCAAAGAAGAATCGCTGCAGCGCCAACCCATGAGGGATTGGCCTCGCTGCAGCGTGAGCTCCGTGCATTTGAAAGGGGAGGCTCGCTGCAGCGCGATCTCCGTGTCCTTCAGCCATCTTGCTGTTCTTTTCCCCATTTTACACCAAATGAACACACCTCTCACCTGAAAAGCAGAAACAATAAGATAACAGATAAAACATAAATTTGCGCTAGAAGATGATATAATCAAGCAATTTCTTAAGTGATAAAGAACCCGATTTGCAGGTATGAATCCCGCTCATCAAATACCCCCAAACTTAAGCATTTGCTTGTCCCTAAGCAAACAAAAATATAAAAAACATTAAAACTCCAGCCTCAAGCTTAGGCTAAGAGTGATCTAAACTACTATATGCCTGTATTGTGGACTCAAGGGTCAGAATTACAATTTCAAGGTAGAAACAAACTCATTAATAAAATCTAGCTCAAAATTCTAGCGTAGACTGCTACTGATCCAAATCTGTGTGTGAGTGAATACCAACTGGTATAACCGTATACATTTCAAACACAAACTCGATTGCAAAGATGAAATTGTTGACACCATCACTCATGCTAAATCAAGCATTCAGAACAAGATATCAAGTGTAAGAACAGACCACTAGGCATTAAAATGTGAGCAACAAAACTAAGTGAGACATGTGCAAAAGTTTAATTACATTAGGCTATGCAGGGTTACTCCTGTAACGAGCTTTAGAACAATGACTCCCAAGCTTGAAGGCCACGTAATTAGACTTGAGTCAAACTATAGTTTATTTATTGCCAACGCCTTACCCTAATCTCAAGAATGACCGTGCAGTGCCTGGATACCTTTGGCTCTTCAAAGTTACCCGTGTAACGAGTGTTTGATCAAGGACTCCCAAGTCAGGTGACTTTAGGGCAATGGGTGTGAAAACACCCCGACGGATCTACTAACTCAAGTAACAAAGGCCACGTAAATAGGCGTGGTCAACTGGGGGTTCGCGTAATATTTTATTTTATTTTTATTTTTTTTAAGCTATGCCAACGTATCTGTCTGTTTCTTACAATCATTAAATCACATACGAAAGAACGAGATAATAGCAACAATTTCCTTAGCAAAAACCACTTAGGCTCGGTTGAAATAATAACTGTTCTAACATTTGGTATGTGCGCGATGGAATAGATAGGATCAATCAGCAGTGCTAACTAAACAAAATGATCTAAGATTCTATCTCTAAATGTTTAACATCATTGACAAAGCAATACCTCAATCATATCACTGGCCACAATCAAAAATTTCAACTCATTTACCCCAAGAAAACTATAGCACAAAATAGGGTAATGAAAACCTGTGAAAGCCCCAAAAGATGGGTAAAAATCAAAACTGGAAGACACCCATAGGCTACTCATGCAGATAAAACCAGAATTAGGCATCCATAGATAATAATTAATAAAGCATCCATAAGTTCTAAATAAACCAAACTATGCAGTTCCTACATTAAAATATCCAGGATAAACCATCCTAACTACCGCAGTTCAAACATAAACCATAACTCATAAAAAGATAAATAACTAAATAGAAATCAACTAAAAACTCCCCCAAACTTGAACTGGCCAATGCCCTCAATGGCTGGAATGTGCTGGAGGTGCTGGTGGTGCCGGTGGTGCGTCCTCCGCAGTATCGCCCTCAGCATCACCCTCATCACCCTCCTCCTCGTCGGCCTGATCGCCCTCTGACGGTGATGGCGGCGGGTACGGTGGAAAGACAGGAGGCTTAGGAAACTGATACGGCATGGATTCCATGTCATCACCTCCTGAGGCTGCATAGATGCTGGCGACCGTGTTGGCGAACTCAGCATGATACTGTGCAAAAATATTCTGCCTCTGAGCAATAGTGTCCTGTCTGCGGCCGAACGAGCCCATCCTGCTGTTGATTGTGTCTATCTTTTGGTGCATGAGGTCCATTGATGCCATCAACGCAGCAAGGGGATCAGTAGAGGTGGGGCCAAGATCTGGAGCCTGAGTAGAAGTCTCGCCCTCAATAGTAAGGGGCTGATTAGGATCTGGTAGGTATCCCTCGCCACACTCATGAGAAATGCCCCCTGGCCAAACAGTAAATCGCTGAATGACATGGTGATCGATGACTGACATGGGTGCCTGCGTTGGGTCATCCGGTCCCCACTGAACTTTGGCCCACTTGCAGAGACGGGTAATGAGAGAAGGGTGCGGGAGGCCTGAACCAATGTTACTCTTTATGGCCTTCCTGATGGACTCCTGAATGATCACCTCAATGTCTACGTCGAGCCCAGTGATGATGGCAAATAGCAGCACAGCCCGCTCACGGGTGACATCGCTGAGGTGACGAGTGGGCATGATGCTAGAGCAGATAAAGGCATACCAAGCCTTTCCATAGCGGCTGAGGGCTGGCTGTGGGAAGCTCGTCTTTTCCCCCTGGAACTCATTCACCTTCCAAGCTGTGCCAGGCTGACAGAGCCGCGTAATGATCTCATCCTGGCTATAGCTGCGGTAGCCCCGCTCCTGAAAATCCTTGTTTGTCGATTTAGCAATCAATAAATACGTGCAAGTGTACACGGTCAACAAGTAATAAAGTGATAAGAGAGTGTCGAACCCATAGAGAATTATTTAATAATAATTGCCAAATACTAACTCATAATCAAATTAATTTTATTTAAAAAATTCGATAAAAGATTTTGAATTTTGAAAATAAAGTACTAAACTAACTAATTACTAACTACCGAGAATTGAATTCAGATAAAAAGGCTTAAGATTACAATTTCTCTTAATGTTTCACTTGAATTAATACACTTCCTATTAAATTATATTAATTATTCCGGATTGTTAATCAAGAACTCATCAATATTTATAATCATCTCTCGATGTATCATAAACGAATCAACTTAAATCCACAAAAGATAGAATTAAGATGAACACCCTAGTTAACTAATTCACTATATCTCTATGTGAATTATAATTAAAAAAGATTTAAAGCACATATTCTCTTTCAGATTACATGCGGCGTATAGGTATATCTCTATCCTAAACACAAATCATGAATTCCATCGACAGCAGAATACACAATCATATGCTATTATGATTAGGTCTAAATCTATAATCCATCTCTCGAGTTCATATAGATTACCACGGTAATTGTTGATCAAACAATTAAGCAATTAATCACAAATCATAAAAGACAATCCGATAATAATCAATAATAATTAACAAGGAAGCATATCAATAAAAGCTACGCATTAAGATCCATTGTAATCTTAAAAAGAAATTAGTTCATGATTGAATTAAAATCCTTAATCCACAATTGATAAAGCATTCAAGAATACAAAACAAGAGATAGAGAAGAGAATAGAATCTGTAATTGCAATCCTTGAGTCTCTCCTTCAGCTCTTGTGATGAATCCTTCTTGCTTGCTCAATTGCTTCAAGCCTCCCTCTCTTTCTCCCAAACTAGGGTTAGCAAAAAGTAGCAAAATCTCTCTTATTTTGTGCTTCATATCATGTATTTATAGGTTCTAGTTAAAGTCCTAAACCAATTAGAAGTTACAATCCTTGTTCCATTCAATGCGGGCCAAAAATAAGCTTTTTAAAAACCCGACTCAGCGCGGCCGCGCCCATATTTGGCCTAGGAAGCAGCACGGCCGTGCCCAAGTGCCAGAAATCATGTTTCCCACTCTGCAGACCAGCGCGGCCGCGCCCAAAATACACTTGGAACCGGCGCAGCCGCGCCCGACCAAATTCTGCTCGGACATCTGTTAGTAAAATGGTCATAACGTTTGATCCGGGAATAGTTACGGGGCCTGCCACCTATCAAATCGAAGCTCTCGACGAGATCTACAACTTTCATTCTTTGAGAATTGAGAGATTCAGAGTGGATCAAAGTTGAAATTGGGCTTGAAGTGAGTGCAATGCAAATGGCAACTCCAAACTTTGAAGATCAACGTCCGTTGGGAAAACGATCATTACTTTCTCATCCAAACTCCGATTGTGACGATTCAAGATGTTCCGGAAAGCTAAGGAGTAGCGCTACAATACAATCCAAGTTCCAAACCAAGAACATACATCCAACCTAGTGTTAAAAGCCCTGAAATCTTCCCTTCTTGCGTTTGCTTGCTTATTGTACTCCAAAAGATGTTCAGATTGCGTTTCCTTGCTCATTCCTACAAAATAACATAAAAACACTATAAATACCTAATAATAACTTAAAATACTTAAGAACTCACAAATTATCAAGCCAAACGTACTCAATTCATAGATGTAAAATCCACTCATCAATCCTTGCCTCCAAAGTTGGGCATGTCAAACACAGCATTAATGGTCTTGCTGTCAAACTTAACCAATTTGCCCCTGACAGTGACCTCGGCTGGTCCCTCAGCACTGGCGTTGGCATAAAACTCTCGAACCACAGAAATAACTGTAGATTCGGGTGGCTTAGTGAAATGGATCCACCTTCTCTTCATAATCATGTCAGCCAATTTTCCATCCTTATTGAGGTCCGGCCTAAATCCACGCTTAGGTAGAAGGTTTCGCTTAGCAAAGGACTTGTTGTAGCGATTCCACGCCTCAACACTCACAAATTTTGATTGGTCCCATTGTGGGGCCGATGAGGATGAGGAACCCCCTATGCTAAGGCGCTGACGTTTTGGTGCCATGGCAAAATTCAAGCAACTATAACCCAAGTGAAATCCAAAGTCCAACAACAAAACCAATGCATAACTCAACCCCAAAGCAAGCCAAACACAGTGTCAATGCCGAACAAAACCAAGGGTTAAGCAAATCAGAAGCCAACTTAAGCACAAACTAGACCAAGGTGCTACTCAGGCAATTTATCAAACACAAGGCGTGCGTGGCAAAAATCTAACTGAAAGCAACCTTAGCCAGAGATCAAAATCCAAACTTGTTGGTTACAGTAGATGAGTCAGCCCAAGATGAAATCCCACCCAAGCACAACAATAATCACCCAAGCAATACGCTCACAGAAAGAACGAAATCAAACCCCACAATTTCACTTTAGAAATTAAAACTTACTTGGCAAAAATCGGAGAAGATTGCCAGATGAGAGGTGATGAATCCCCCAATTAAACCCACCACAATGCTGTGTGCGAAGAGACCAAAGATCCGGCTGTGACTATGCTTGGAACGATTTGAGTTAAGAGAGAGGTATGGCAATGGCTAGGGCATATGTCGGCGGTTGTGGCTGGGATGGGCTGCAAATGCCGACCTTCCAGGTCTTTTTAAAAACAAAAACACGCAGCTCGCGCTGCGGCGTGGGCTGGTGAACGAGAACTCACGCTGCGGCGTGAGCTCCTTAGATCTGATAATAGAGCCTCGCTGCAGCGTGAACCTTAGGCAAAATTGGTCACGCTGCGGCGCAACTCTCCAGTAGCTACAATAAGGTACTGGCGCTGCAGCGTTGATAATTGCCGCTGCAGCGTGAGCACTTGGTCTTGGAAAATAACGGGCTTCGCGCTGCGGCGTGGATATTGCTTTGTAACGTCACGCTGCAGCGTGAGCTCCGTGTATTTGAAACGACCATCTCGCTGCAGCGTTAGCCATAGGCAAATTTGGCCACGCTGCAGCGCAATTCTCCAGTAGCTGTTTTAAGGGTAAGCCGCTGCAGCGTGGAGGGAAGAGCAAAGAGTCACGCTGCAGCGTGAATACCAGTTTTGCAAAAAAATTTGATGCAGCTCCTGCATTAACACAAGAACCCTGTTAGCAATTTTGACCAAAATTTTAAAGACAAAAATAGCATACCACTTCATAGAGTGCATGTACCCTGAAGAACTGACACTAACTACCATGAATCATTGCTTAGCTCAAATGCTCGACTCATGGTCCCAAAAATTTATTTATTTATTTATTATTATTATTTTATTTAATCGCAACACTAACACATGCGAGACTACAGATTACAGAAATAAATCTAGATCCTATAGGAACTGAAATCAGACTTACGCTAATGCAACCACGACTCGTAGCTATGCGAACTTGAAATTATAAACAATAAAACTATTGAAATGAAACAGAAAACGTAAAAAGGATAGAAATCGATACTCGGGTGGGGTTGCCTCCCCACCAAGCGCTTGTTTTATAGTCGTCGGCTTGACTATCCGGCCGGTTCATACCGGGTCACCAAGGGTGATTGAGGTCATTTGGCGGTCAACTTCGCTGCCCCAGTAATGCTTCAACCGCTGACCGTTCACCTTGAACGTTCTATCGGAGCCCGGGTCCTCCACCTCAATTGCTCCGTGAGGATATACCTTAGCTATTGTGAAAGGTCCTGACCAACGGGACTTCAATTTCCCAGGAAATAACTTCAGACGGGAGTTAAAGAGGAGCATTTTCTGCCCCGGCTCAAATTCTCTCACAACAATCTTCTTGTCGTGCCACCGCTTTGTCTTTTCCTTATATAACTTAGCATTTTCATACGCCTGGAGACGGAACTCGTCTGACTCATTCAGTTGTAGCAGCCTTTTCTCACCAGCTACATCCATATGAAAGTTTAGCTCGCGAATTGCCCAATAGGCGTTGTGCTCCAACTCGATGGGGAGATGACATGCCTTTCCATATACTAGCCTATACGGAGACATTCCGATAGGCGTTTTATAGGCAGTGCGGTATGCCCATAATGCATCATCTAGCTTTTTGGACCAGTCCTTGCGGTTAGGGTTCACTATCTTTTCCAAGATCCGTTTAACCTCCCTATTGGACACCTCCGCTTGACCACTAGTTTGTGGGTGGTAAGTGGTGGCTATCTTATGGGAAACCCCATATTTTGTAAGAAGGGCTTCAAAGTACTTGTTACAGAAGTGCGTGCCCTCGTCACTAATGATGGCCCGAGGTGTGCCAAACTGAGTGAAAATGTTCTTTCTCAGAAAGTTCAACACAACCTTAGCGTCGTTAGTAGGCAGAGCAACAGCTTCCACCCACTTGGATACATAGTCCACAGCGACTAGAATGTAAAGGTTATTGTAGGAGGATGGAAATGGACCCATAAAGTCTATTCCCCAGACATCAAATAACTCGACCTCAAGAATGTTTTGCAGTGGCATTTCATGCCTCCTCGAAATGGTTCCTACCCTTTGGCAATTATCGCATCGCGATACATAGGAATGAGCGTCCTTAAACAGGGTTGGCCAGTAAAAACCAGATTGAAGTACCTTTGCCGCAGTTCGTTGCCCCCCGAAATGCCCTCCATAATTAGATGAGTGACAATGGTGGAGCACACCCTCAATCTCTCCTTCAGGCAGACATCATCTCAAAATCTGATCTGCACATAGTTTAAACAAGAACGGCTCGTCCCAGAGATACTGCCTAGCATCATGCAGGAATTTCTTCCTCTGGTGATAGTTCATGTCAGGCGGTACCACATCACAAGCAACATAATTAGCAAAATCTGCAAACCATGGTGCCACACCCTTGACCTCATATAACTGTTCATCCGGGAAGAAATCATCGATATCAAGCTCATTCTCTTTCGAGTTATTTGGATTCTCCAATCTCGATAGGTGATCCGCCACTTGGTTTTCAGTTCCCTTTTTATCACGAATCTCCAAATCGAATTCTTGGAGGAGAAGAACCCAACGAATCAACCTCGGCTTAGCATCTTTCTTTGAGATTAGATATTTGATCGCCGAATGGTCCGTATACACAATGACTTTAGTTCCGATTAAGTATGGACGGAACTTGTCAAAGGCATATACTACTGCCAGAAGCTCTTTCTCAGTGGTTGTGTAATTAAGCTGAGCATCTGTCAATGTTTTACTGGCGTAGTAAATGGTGTGAAACACCTTGTCTCTTCGTTGTCCCAGAACTGCCCCTATAGCATAATCGCTGGCGTCGCACATGAGCTCAAAAGGCAATGTCCAGTCAGGAACCACAACAATAGGAGCTGAGACGAGTCTCTCCTTCAACAAATTAAAAGCATGTAGACAGGCCTCATCAATCTTAAAAGGCATGTCCTTTTCCAATAGGCTACACAACGGCTTGGTGATTTTCGAGAAGTCCTTGATGAACCGCCTGTAAAACCCTGCGTGCCCCAGAAAACTCCTAACTCCTTTCACTGATGAAGGCGGGGGTAGGTTATCAATAATATCAACCTTTGCTCTGTCTACTTCAATCCCACTAACAGACACTCTGTGTCCCAGAATAATCCCTTCTCTAACCATGAAGTGACATTTCTCCCAATTCAAAACCAGGTTTGTCTCAACACATCTTTTCAGAACTGCGGTCAAATTTTGCAGACACGCGTCAAAAGAACTCCCGAAAACAGAGAAATCATCCATAAACACTTCAAGTGTCTGCTCCACCATGTCAGAAAAGATAGACATCATGCAACACTGAAATGTGGCAGGAGCGTTACATAACCCGAAGGACATTTTTCGGAAGGCAAAGGTCCCATATGGACATGTAAATGTTGTTTTCTCCTGATCATCGGGTGCTATAGCAATTTGATTGTACCCCGAGTATCCATCCAGAAGACAGTAGAATTCATGCCCAGCGAGTCTATCAAGCATTTGGTCAATGAATGGCAGAGGAAAGTGATCCTTGCAAGTGGACTTGTTCAGTTTCCTGTAGTCCATACATACTCTCCATCCAGTGACTGTTCGTGTTGGGATCAGCTCGTTATTCTCATTAGACACCACTGTCATGCCGCCTTTTTTTGGTACACACTGAATTGGACTCACCCATGGACTGTCAGATATGGGGTAGATAATGCCCGCATCCAGTAGCTTAATAATTTCAGATCTGACAACCTCTTTCATGATGGGGTTCAACCGTCTCTGATGCTCAATAGAAGGTTTAGCCCCCTCCTCCAGGAGGATTTTGTGCATACATACAGAGGGACTGATGCCCTTAATATCTGAGATAGACCACCCCAAAGCTGTTTTATGCGCCTTTAGGACTGCGAGGAGCTTTTCCTCCTGTACCTCATCTAGTGATGCAGAAACAATAACTGGCAAGGTAGACGCCTCACCTAGATAGGCGTATCGCAAGTGGCTCGGCAATGGCTTAAGATCAAGCTCGGGTGGTTCTATAACTAATGGGTGTGACTGGGATGTGGGTGCTTCATTCTCATTCAAAGGCTCAAATTGTCGCTTGAACATATTTGATCTTGGTGCTGATTCCAACCACTGAACATGCTCAAGATGAGAGGGATCGTCAATATTACATGCTCCAATCAAAGTGGACTCAAGCGAGTCAGGAAAACAATTTTCATAGAATACTTCTCGCACAGCTTCGTCAACAACATCGACACGGAAACAATCATCAGAGGCACTGGGATACTTCATGGACTTAAAGACATTGAACGTTACTTCCTGGTCTTGTACTCTCATGGTGAGTTCCCCTTTCTGTACATCTACCAATGTTCTGCCTGTTGCAAGGAAAGGTCTACCCAAAATGATAGGGACTTCCCTATCCTCCTCGCAATCCAGAATAATAAAATCAGCAGGGAATATGAACTTGTCCACTTTGACGAGCACATCTTCCACAATACCCTTAGGATGAGTAATGGATCTATCGGCCAGCTGCAGAGTCACACTGGTAGGCTTTACCTCATTAAGCCCCAACTTCTTGTAGATAGAAAGGGGCATCAAATTAATGCTAGCTCCTAAGTCACATAGGGCTTTTCCGATAAATTGATCCCCAATTGTGCATGGGATAGTGAAACTCCCGGGGTCTTTCAACTTGGTTGGAAGCTTGCTTTGAAGGATTGCACTGCATTCCTCAGTAAGTGCCACTGTCTCATAGTCCCCCATTTTCCTCTTCTTGGACAAGATGTCCTTCATGAATTTCACATAGCTGGGCATTTGTTCTAATGCCTCAGCAAAAGGAATGTTGATGTGAAGTTTCTTGAAAATTTCTAAGAATTTTGAGAATTGTTTTTCAAGCTTTTGCTTCTGAAGGCGCTGGGGAAATAGTAGGTGTTGAGCCAAAGGACTTGGCTTGCTAACAGTTGGGGTCGGTATTGTGGATTTCTCCTTTTCCCTCTCCTCTCCCCCAGACTTGTTACAATCAAGCTCCACAATGCATTCCTTTCCTACAACCTCATGCTGCACTGTTGAGGCTCCTCCTCTAGTCTCATTCAATTTGGTGCCACTTCGAAGGGTGACTGCCTTACATTGCTCCTTGCCCTCCCGTTTTGGGTTGACATCCGTTTCACTTGGCAATGTGCCTGCAGGACGGTTATTCAAAGCAGTTGCCAACTGTCCCAATTGGACTTCCAAATTCCGGATCGCTGCCTCTTGACTGAGGCTCCTTGTTTCATTCTGAGCAATATATCTCGAAAGGAGATCTTCCACACTAGGTTTCCTTTCCTGTGGAGCTGGGTAAGATCCTTGAGAATGTTGCTGATTCTGAGATTGAAATCCTGGGCTTGGGCATTGTTGTTATTACTTCATGAGAAATTTGGGTGATTCCTTAGTCCAGGATGGTAGTGTGTGGGGAGATTGGTATTCTGTTGTCGCCCATAGTTAGAGATATACTGAACTGATTCCGAGCTAATGGGACATTGTTTAGTCGGGTGACTTCCCGCACACAAATCACATGGCACAATGACACTGTGCACCGACTGCTTTCCCATGGCCTGAATTTGCTTGGCAAGGCCGTCGACCTGTGCAGATAGTGCAGTTACTGTGTCAATCTCATATATCCCGGCCATTTTACTCGGCATTTTCCTTTCCGTTGGCCATTGATAATTATTTGCTGACATAGTTTCTAATAACACATAAGCCTGGTCATATGTCCTCCCCATAAATGCTCCTCCAGACGCAGCATCAATACTTGCTCTGGTCTGCCCTGATACCCCGTTATAGAAAGTCTCCACCAATAACCAATTCGGCAAGCTGTGGTAAGGGCATTTCCTTAACAGGTCCTTGTATCTTTCCCATGCTTCATACATTGTCTCAGCATCTAATTGTGAGAAAGACATAATGTTATTTCTGAGCATGGCGGTTTTCGCTGGCGGGAAGAACTTTGCCACGAATTTCTGGGCCAAATCAGCCCATGTGGTAATTGAGCCCGAGGGAAGCGAGTTCAACCAACTCTTAGCCTTATCCCGTAGGGTAAAAGGGAACAGCCTGAGCCTGATTGCATCTTCGGTCACTCCATGGTATTTGAAGGTGTCACATATCTCCACAAAGTTGACCACATGATCATTAGGGTCATCATGCGGCAACCCCCCAAACTGCAAATTGTTTTGGATCATTTGAATCGTGCCTGGCTTAATTTCAAAGCTATTAGCTTCAATGGCAGGCCGTTGGATACTAGCATGTAGAGTTGTGACACTCGGCATTGCATACTCCCGCAGAGTTTTCTGAATTTCCTCGGCCATTCTAGGAGGAGTAGGAATTTCCCTAGCTCTCTCTCTTCTCCTTCGTCTGAAAGTTCTGTCCACCTCAGGGTCAAGAGGTATTAAATCCTGATTTCTGCGAGGTGGCATACACAGTCTAGAGTACCTGAGAGAAAGATTAAACAGATAAATCAGTCTAAATTAAGATCGTTTTGAAGTAATATTAATATTGAAAAACAACTAATACTGAGTCCCCGGCAACGGTGCCAAAAACTTGTTGGTGGTTTTCACAACCTATAAACTCGCGCAAGTATACGCGGTCTAACAAGTAGTATAGATAAAGTTGAGTGTCGAACCCACGAGGACAAAATACTAGGTAGTAGATCAAGTATTAAAAAGTATCTCAACGGTCTTATTTAAACAAGTGAATAAGAGTTGTGTGTTGTAATCAATTTGGCAGAAACAGATAAATAAAAAGGCGAGTTGTATCAAGGATGTCAAGCTAGGATTACAACTCCCTTAATGTCTCGCCTAATAATCCTAACTCTCCATTTAACTAACAAATCACAAGAATGGTTAACCGAGAACACATGGTACACATAAGCCTCTTCCGATGGTCAAATGCATATCCCTTAGCTAGATAAATCACAATATTCCTATGGTGAAAATAACTAGACTAAGGGTCATTAACAATAATCTCAATGGTTACACAGGGCAAATAGACATATTCCTATTCTATCAAGCAATTTGTGCACTCATTCCCTAGGGCAATGGTCATAACAAGTGTTGTTGCACTTAAGGAAAGGTATAACATCAATTTTCCAATATCAGTTAACACCTAAATCAATTCCTATCTCAAGCAATTGATGAATAAGCATGAAATACAACAATCCATTCAAAACATGATTCATTATATAAATATGAGAGTAATTCATATTAAGCTAATCATCAGGTTACATTGCAATCCTAGAAATGTAATTAGTTCATAACTATAGAACTAATTAATACATTCATTCTGTTCAACATAATCAAAATTACACAAATGGATAATAGAATTTAAAGAGAGAAAACTCCTGCGCGGAAGTGTTTCAAGCTTAAGCTTCTCCAAATGTGTTGCTGCCTCCCTTTCTTGGTTCTAAGATTTCTAGGCCCCTTCCAAGTAGCCTCCTAGCATTCCTTTTGTAGCACAAACTAGGTCGAAATAGGAAAGCCAGGTGGCTGGGAACCGGGCCTCACGCTGCGGCGTGGGCCTTGCGCCTTGAATTGGCGCTGCGGCGTGGGCTCCGTGTCCCAGCCAAGGAAGAATCGCTGCAGCGCCAACCCATGAGGGATTAGCCCCGCTGCAGCGTGAGCTCCGTGCATTTGAAAGGGGAGGCTCGCTGCAGCGCCAGCCCATGAAGGAATGGGGTCGCTGCAGCGCGAGCTCCGTGTCCTTCAGCCATATTGCTGTTCTTTTCCCCATTTTACACCAAATGAACACACCTCTCACCTGAAAAGCAGAAACAATAAGATAACAGATAAAACATAAATTTGCGCTAGAAGATGATATAATCAAGCAATTTCTTAAGTGATAAAGAACCCGATTTGCAGGTATGAATCCCGCTCATCATTCAATCAGATTGATCATCCTTAGGACATGAGTCTCAACAATAGTGCCCTCGGTCATTCGAGATCAGAAGAGCTCCTTAGATATCTGATATCTTGCAGTCCTACTTTGCTCACCATACAACTCCTTGAGGTGTAACAATATAGTAGGAGCATCCATAGTTTCATGCTGACGCTGAAACTCGTTACTCATGGATGCGAGCATGATGCATTGAGCCAAGATTACATCATCTTTCTACTTTCTAAAAGTAGCAATCTTTTCCTCAGAGGTTGTTTCTGCAACATTTGCAGTGACGGGCGAATTTAGGACATAAGAAATTTTTCAGTAGTGAGAACAATTCTCAGATTCCTTAACCAGTCCGTGTAATTCGGCCCGGTCTGTTTTTTAGCATCAAGTATGCTATGAAGTGATAGTGAGTTTGACATTTTTCAAATTATACATGTGAAATAGACAATATTTTGGCATACATTCATTTTATGAATTACCAAAATAAATTATGTCTTTATTTAAATTGGTATCTCCCACTATTTTCATCAAACTATATTACCCTCAATATATAGTTCGGCAAATATAATTAAAAATTTGCTAGTGAGAATGAGGATTCTATTTCAAATGTATATAGCCTTGTGTGACACAACAAACTATATATAAATAAATAGGTAAACAACTATTATCAATTACATCACTATGTAACTCCTTGTATTTTGCCTCTTTGATTATTTTGATAAAGTGTGACATATCGAATCAAAATTATCCAAGTTAAGTCCAACCTAGCACTTCCATATATATGAAAAGAAAAATACCGTCCTTGTATGACACAACAAAATAGTAATGTTCAATTCCTTAATAAGTATTAAATGTGATAAGACAACATCTTAAATATTTAATACTAACCTTGTGTGACACAATAAATTCATATTAAATATTTAATACTCTATTGCTTTACCATGCCAAAATGCGACGTTCGATATTCTAAATATCTTTAAACGTTACAACTTAATATGATTTCTTTGAGGGGTTTGTTATTATTTGTCTCATCTTGTTTAGCGCGCATGCACACACACACACACACTTATATATAATATACGCGTCATATTATTTAACATGTGAAGCATGTTGTATAATATATATAATATATATATATAGTAAACATGCACATATAGAATACTATATTCTACCCGGATTGATTATGGACTTTTATTCTAGTTTGGTTCACTAGAGCCACTAAGTGAACCAAAAGGTCAAACCTAGAGTGCAAGAACTGAATTTAAAAATAACTATTACATTTAAACCCGGGCTCCATTACAAACGGGTCTTCAAGTGCTCCTTGTTTTTTTTGTCTGTAATTTTTCAAAATAATTCTAACTAATCATATTACATAAACTATTTATAATAAATAGAAACCTTAATCAGCAGTCAAGGGGAAGTACATAGGAGGAAGATAGAATTTACATCAAGAAAAACTAGAGAAGACGAGTTACGCAGACCCCATTTATAAAAACTCATTTCAAGCATCCTCTAAAATAAATCTAATCACACATTGGTCAATAGTCCATAATCAATCCCTATTTATTATCATATATATTTCGATATGCATCAATAAATAACATTCATCTCATTAATAATAAAATATTCTATATATATATATATTGATATCATTTAATGGGTAATATTAAATAGTATGAAAAACAAATTCAAGTTCAAAATAAACCATTTATTCTAACCCTAAAATTTTCAAAACGGACGTTCTGACCTTCAAGCGCTACCGCGCATGAGCGGCTTGCGCTGCTGCGCGTAAGCTCCCTGCGCGCCAAGGCCATTCGCTGCTACGCGTGAGCGCTGCTTCGCGCTCGAGGCTTACGCTGCTGCGCATGAAGTGTCAGAACCCAGCGATGGCGGAAATCTGATTTCCTGAAGCTTTTCCAAATCGGTATTTTGATGTTTTTCTCCAAAACATGATTTCATACCAACAATTATACCAAATTAAATTGTTCTAAACACATATCAACATATATATCGAATCAAAATAATTAAAAATTAGCATAAAGTTTGGCTCTTGATACCACTGATTAAGTTTGTATATAATACAAACATGCAATTAAATACATATACCAAGCGGAAGCGCGATAAAATCAGATTTTAAACCATCACCATGATCTTTCTTTATGCACAATTATCAATTAAACGAAAGAGACAGATAATAAGAATTATACCCTCGTAGTCTTAAGCTTCCTTGGGTACAAGTTCAACTCCAAAATCCTTCGTGTTCTCCTTGAATTCAACGGTGAGATTCCTTCCTTTGATCAACGTTAGCTACCCAAGTGTTTGGCCTCTAGAGGTGATCCACCAAGGAATAATACTTGTTTAAGAAGATGGGTGTTGGCAAAACCCTAGTTTCTATCTCTATAGAAATTCTTAGTACTCTCCAACAATTGGAAGTATGTATAACCCCAATCCATAACAAGACTTCTCTTATTTATAGATATAGATAACCCTCCTAAACTATTTAGGATTAGGTTATTATTATAATTAAGCTCCTTTAGTTAATTAAACTCCTAATCCAATTAGGAATTTATGAGAGTACTTTTATTAATTAATTCCCAAATACTTTTAGAAATTAAATAATAGTAGTAGTAATAATAATAATAAGGCTCCTATTATTAATTTATATTTAATATTTTCAAAATATTAAATAATAAATATTAAGCTATTTAATTTATTCTATCTCCATAGATTAAATTAAATATACTTAACTTATTATTATGATTATGCCATTTACTTCTTAAATAAATATTTTTTTTGGCGGTGTGACCCTTTAGGTTATCCATATTAAACCGGTTGTGAATAAATAAATTTGAACAATTCTAATCTTATTTAAATAAATAAATTAAACTATTTAATTAATTTAAATAAATAATATTTATTCTACAATAAGGGTAAGCCCCCTTAGCGATCAACGACTTTTCAGATAATATAGATTTTAACATTAATCACAAAAGAACATTTCAGTGAATAGTTACCGTACAATTCAATTCTTCTACCATACAATGTCGCAATTAAATATAAGACGTGGAATTACCGTCAAGTCTTATTTTATTTAATTATATGCATTTTGATTCCCAAATGCATAACTCTAATTAATGCAAATTAGAAACTCCTTTCTAATGTTATTTTGCCTTGGCTAAGGACTACTGAGTTGTCATTTATCGAATCACATAGGACATTCACATCTTTTACTAGATGTGGTAGGTTCTTTGTTGATCATTGTTGTTCGATTAATATAATGACAAATACGCGCAAGTATACGCGGTCAACAAGTAATAAAGAGTAAGTGGAGTATCGATCCCACAAGGAATTATTACTAGCTTTTCCAAGTACTAACCTCTTATCATCTCAGTCTTATTTAAACAAATGATAATTATTTTTGTTGTTTTGCATTAATGAAGATCACAAATAATCAAAGAACTATGGAAAGCTTTAAGATAATGAAATCTAATATTAACAAGTCTAAAATCACAATTTCCCCCAACACTTCATTTGAATATCCTAACTCTCTCAATTGAACTAATTAACAACATAGAATTGCCAACCGAGAAATTCACCATATTCATAAGCCTCTCTCGATGGTCATATGAAAATCACCCAAATACGACATATAGGAATATCTATATCCTATGTGCAAGCAAGCCATTCAATTCTATAAATAATCAACAAGACACACGTCACTAAATCTTAGTCAATCACCCATCAAACAAATGAGCTTTCGCATAGGGAGTCATTAAGTTTGTAATCTCACAATGGTTACACGTGGCATTTAGGTATATCTCTATCCTAAATACTAGCAAATTATCTATTCTCAAAGATAATTAATAAGACATACGTCACAATAATCTTATTATCCACCCCCAAGAATCTCTAATTTTCGCATGATATCATAACAAGCTCTTAACACTATAATCCATTTCTCAATTTCATATAGGTTCCCAAGGTAATTACTAGCTAGGTAATTAATATATAAGGTACAAATTATGATATCCAATCACAAATAATTAACCAACACCAAAGAGATAACATTCAATTCAAACTATATATTGGGTTCCATTGAAATCTTAGAAAATGAGTTCTAGCTCATGGTAACTACATAAAACATCAAATTTGATCTATATATCATCATATTGGATTTACAAAATAATAAGGAAATACTAGAAATAAAACCACTTTTGAAGATTTTCCAATGTTGCTTGCTTGAGGGTTGATGATTTCTAGCTATCCTCCTTGATTTGGTACTCCTTTCTTCAATTGTTCCTTTGATTTTGCTGGAAATTCCTTGTATTGCAACCCATTTCTCTTCAATTTGATGTTTATGTGCAGCCTCCACAAGTCTAGATGCTGATTTTCGAGCCCCTAGATATGTTATAAGTGTTAGGTGTGAGTAACCCTAGCTTAGCACACCAAAAATGACCAAAAAACCCGCACAATCTGCTGCTGTCCACGACGAGCTCGGCCCGACGCTCAAATTGGCCTAAGTTTCCTGCCCCGGCGCTGTTCTCACCCCGGCGGTGATCTGTAGCCCGAATCAGTTTCGACATCTGTTGAAAAAATGACCATAACTTCTTCGTTCGAACTCAGATTAAGGCGATTAAGGAGGCTATGAAAAGCTAAGAAGTAGCTCTACATCGTTTATAAATGGAGCTCATCCAGATAAAGGCTGTAGAAAGGCTCAAATTGGCCTGGACGCAGCTACTGTGTAAAATTCATGCAAAATCGGATGGTAAAATGACCATAACTTTCGCATACGAACTTAAAATTGGATGATTCCGGATGGTTTGGAAAGCTAAGACAAAGATCTACAACTTTCATTCTTTGCGTGTTGACAGATTCAGATTGGATCATGGGTCAAATTGAGACACAAGCAGTTAGAATGCCAAAATCAAGCCAAAAACGCATTGATCCAAGGGGCCTTTATTTCAATTCCTACAAAACAACGTAAAAACACATAAAAATATACAAAAATATATAAAAGTAATACAAAACTACATTACACAACAATAAGATGAAAACACATAAAACCACACGAAATGACTTTGGATTTACAAATTATCAAGCTCAAAAGTACCTAATTTGTGTGTATAAAACACACTCATCAATCATTCACCTATCTCCATGTACTGCATATTATACCCAAGCATACACTTTGATATACCCTAAAGGTCTTAAGGGACATGTCAAAGCATAACTCATCATACACAAGATATTATGATGATCTCAAGTCCAAGGATCACTTGTACTACTATCACTAGGGGAATTCCTATTGACAGACAAGTAAAACTCCATTAGATATTCCTTCAGCGAGTCACGTTTAGTGAACTTATTCTCCAATAAGCACCCACATACTTGCTTTAGTGTCTCCACACAAATGATTATGAGATCAATCATCCTCTTCCTAAGAGCAAGCAAAGTATGTACCAATCTATCCGGATTCACTAATCCCCTTTTTAGTAATCCAACTGTGACGAACGAGATTTTTGTAATTTAATTTAAATATTTATTGAATTAAATAAATATTTTTCGATGATTCAATTATTGAATTAATTGATGTAACGACCCCAAAATTTTAACAATCTAACTTTCAACATCGGTCGTTCACAATACATCAATCTTCTATTAAAATTTGTCATTATTCGATGACACAATCATTAATATGCGGAATAACTTAAAACTATTCTATTACAAATTGTCCTCGTTCCCAAAACTTTTAACCTTTACGTCTAAATATCTTAGAATCATGACAATATTATGATTCGCTTTGTCGAACTTACTATATAAGATTACATTTCAATATACACTTTGCAACTCAACATAAATACATTTAACAAAAATCTTAACATAGCTCAAGTATTAACTTCAACTAGAACATCTAATCTTCATGCATCATTTTGATCCACGTCATTTAGGTAGCACATAACTTTACCTTGAATCCTTAACCTGCAAAAATGGTTATTTGCAAGAATGAGCTCGACAGCCCAGCAAAATCTAACAGTTTTCATACATCACGTAGCACATAATTATCATGCTCATCTTATATAACGTAAGCATCTGGGTAAACATAACTTACATGTTGTATGTCACATATCAAGTAGAGATTGAATTCCATAATTCAATCAACATTCTTTACTCAATCAAGGAAGTCATATATTAACTTTAACATTTCGTACTCACAATATATGTAACACGTCATGCTCTCGACTGTATAAATTTAAAGTAGTTAATCATCGAGTTCACATAACAAATAGGAATTGAAAGACTTGTCTGGCTCGTAGATTACCAATTACCATAAACAGCTTATACTTATCTGCACCTCATGTATCCTACACAATATATAATCATTTACATCATTAATTAGACACTAGTAAGGTTTCACATAATGGTTTACACTAAGAATAATTCTTATTCCATATTGTTCGCGCCTTATAGATGATTTACGCGATTAACTCTAAAACATTTTTCGTCGTTACGTAGTTTGATAACATTAAGACCTTCATCATCATCCATCCTCGTTGGTTTATAAAAACCTCATTCTATATCTTATAATATTCATTTCAATAGATTCAAAACACTATTTAAGTGCATTAATAATTTACGCGGCGCTTCGACGTTTAAACGTCACATGCCTAACTTGCCTCCTTCGTACATGCTTAGCATACTCATACACTTATCTAATTCATCATTGATTAATACTAAGCATCATTATAATTCATAATAATCATGTTTTAAAACGTAGAACATTATTTTACATTGTTGGGAGCATTACGCGTGCTTATTCGTATGTCCGACAACCTCCGTTTGTTGTCAATTACACATCAGTCTTAAAAATGACTATTTTAGGACCCGTTACAGACCTCAAATACAAAAACTTATTAAAAGGAAGTTGTAGGTCTATCTCTTATCTTTCCGAATCATCTTGAATCATCTAATTTTGAGTTCGTATGAAAATGTTATGACCATTTTACTACAGGAGGTCAAAGTAGTCCAGCTCTGCACTGTGCCCGCGGAGCTGCACCCATTTTGGCCTAGATTCCGGCGCAGCTGCACCTTAGCGCAGACTCAGCTTCTGTTTTCTGGCACGACGCAGACTCAGCTTCTGTAGAAGACTCTGCTAAGGTCAAAATCGCTTGCAACAACACTTGAGGTCCTATTTAACCAATCTTGGATGCTATAGACTTAATAAACACCAAACTAAATATGTACCAATACTTTTTAACAACTCACAAACTTCAAATTATCAAATTTAGAACTCAAGTTTCAAGTTCTTACCAGTTTTTCATATTTTAATACATTTAGCGAATCTAACTCTCACGAATTCGTTTATCAACCAAATTGATTGATTCAACTTGCAACGTTTTCGTTTCTCAGGACATTAACATAATTCATCATCAATTACAGATTTTATACATGAATTAACCATCAATTTTAGTCTCAAAATAGACCAAAATATACATATTACTATAAAACTCAATTTTCTTCTTCTAATTCATGTTTTCATGAATTTGATTACCAGAAACTCAATTATAAATATCATAGAACAGATTATATAAATCCATGAACATATATAACAGATTCTTCCACTAACTAGTCATCAAACCCAATTACAGAGAAAAATTTTGAGATAAAAGAAAACTAAAGACTCAAAGTAATTTTATACCTTTGATTCCTTCTCAGTTTAGTTAAACAACTAGGATGGCTTGATTATCTTTCCTCTCCCTTCTTTAATTCTCACAAGCATCTTCTTCTCAATTCCTCAGAGAATATCTCTCTCAAATTTTTTTCTCTCTTCTTCTCTATTTTCTTATACTTAGGAATAATAGATGTAAGCCAAATAAACTGAAGAGAACATAACATGTTTTTACGTGGGTTATCAGTTACCAATTAAAAAGGTTTCATCAGTTTAAAATATAAAGGGTCACTATGCCTTGTTTGGCGAACCCCTAAATAAGCTTCCTTAATCTATTTTCATTTTATTTCATTATTCCCTTATATTATATGATGCACATGTCACACCCTAACTAATTAAATTCCAATATTTAAAATTGAATTAACTTAAACTCAATTCTTCAAGGAATAAAATTAACCTTATCAGTATTACCATATTCAATAAATTATTTCATGACTATTCTAATACATATTTGTTTTATTCCACAAATATCCCAATTAAAATATTTATTTTATTTAATAAATATTTTACCAGTTACAACATTCACAATCGCATTTCATTAACGTATTACATTTATATGTAGCGCATTACTTTCTCATTTCAATAACACAATTATATATTTACATTAATTCACTATTTAAATTAAGTGAATTACTCTCATTATTTATTAAACCTCATTTTCCAATACATAAATATATATTTCTCTTTTATATTCACACTTAACCACTTCACATCGAATCATATATTTCAAAATACATAACACATATATTTATTTATTCAAATCCAATACCTCTCATAATAAGAACTTATTTATTAAATTTTCATTTAATAATTACTGAGAATTTGGGTTGTCACATCCTTCCCCTCTTATAAGGATTCCGTCCTCGGAATCACCGAAACCCTCCTTACTCGGTTTTCGTTAAATCTCTTTCACAATTCTCGTTGAATAACTTAACGCATTACCTTTGTGTAGGTTTTATTATTCTACACCACTCATTTCTCAATAAATTCTTGTAGGTTCTAATCTTCATAATCTTTATCTCAACTCGATATTATTCCAAGTATTTCATATTTTTTTTAACACATGCATTACCTTTTTTAAAGGATCATCGTCATAGACTCAATTTATAAACAGTCGGAATATTACATTCACCCCTTCTTCTAAGAATTTCGTCCCCAAAATTTTAACTTACTAATATTCGTTCTTTCCATCTATCAAAATGGACTTTACGCTAATCTTTACTTATTCATTAGGTTCTACGACCAAAATCTTGCTCTAAGGATCTTTCTAAGTTCATCGCATTCTTCACATCATCCTCTTCTTAAAACTTCTCATCATTACTCCTCATCAACTAAATTTATCTTTTCCCTTTCTGAAATTTCATTTCTTACTTGCTCAATTTACTCATCACTACTTTTCACATTCTTTAACTTATTTCTTTCTAAGGAATATCCTCCTTACCACATTCACCTTTCAAAATAATAAGAACCTTCCACAATTGAACAATAATTGGGCAGCAATATGAATAACTCAGGAACTTCAAATATTCATTCAAGAACTTTCAATATCCTGCTGAGGAGTCGTAAAGACTTGAACCTTGTCCTAGGTTAACAGATATTTCTACTGTAACCTTTAACAGTCAAAAGACTATGGACCATTTCTTCTCGTACTCCAGGTGATCAGCCCTTCGTACTATGTATTGTGCACACACATATTAACGCTTTTGTGTAGCCCCCATTATAGGGTTGGTTCACCTCAGACTTAATATAAATTCTGCACCAGAATAAACTAGTTTGGGATAAAATCTCAAAGAACTCTTGAACTCCATAAACACCTTTCAACAGTGGTCTAGCCGAGTCAATTAGCATAGACCTTGAACAACAATTCAGACATAAGTCAAAATATTTTTAGCTAACTCAATTGGCATATCTTTTCATAATTTAACAGAAAAAATAAAATTCTTTTATGACGTCATGATACCGTACCATCTTAATAGTACGTTGAGGATGCCGTCATTTTGGACGTTGTCATACTACATCATACCATAGTAGGCTGACGATCCTTCGATCACATCCAACACTATGTTCAATTGCATTGATGACTCCATCGTTCAAAATACATTTTGATAATTTCAAATTATTTTTATCTAGCTAAAACAATTAGCATAGACATATGAATAACAACACCTTTTTAAAAAAACTTATTGGCTCAAACATTGACCCAATATATTTTTGAGAATTCAAAATTGCGAATATCAGCACGATGTCAATAAATTTCAAAAATCTAGCATAGCTAGAAGATTTAGAATCTCCATTTCTCTCCATATACTTCAATCTTTACTCCATTGCTTCATTACTCAATCATTCTATCATTCTTCAATATCATCAATGCTCTCTATACCATAATTGTTTTATACCCAATATATTTCATCAAACTTACCACACTTTGGAAGTTCAGGAACTTACCATAATCATACGGTTTTAGAAACTTATCCTAGTCAGACCAAAATCGTCCATTCGCTGAGGGGTTCCACCACACGATTATGAGTCACGAACTTACCATAAGTATGAGTTTTAAGAACTGTACCTAATCTTAATATTCTCTAACTATCAAATATAAATATGAGAGAAGAATCACCTTAACGTCATATGCATATCGATAGTGCGACACCAATATTTTAATGATTATCAATATAGGAAGCTAAGTGGTTGTCGAACCAACTCGACCACTAATCAATATAGGAAGCTGAGCGGTTGTTAAACCATGGACGAATTCCCCGCCCATACAAGGAATTGTTCAACTCAACCACTATATCGATATAGGAAGCTAAGTGGTTCTCAAACCAAGCACAAATTTCCCGCCCATACAAGAAATTGTACAACTCAGCCACTAACATGAGTCCTCCATTGAAATCCCACCTTATTCCATCTTGCTCTTAACTTACTCTTTGCTTGATACGAATTGCTCGTATTTCATCATCCATAACTCCTCGTGAGTTTACCTCGTACTATTTCATAGTACCATCTCTTTATAGCATCATGCTATACTATTCAATCATTTCAGATCATCTGTTATTTTACAACTTAAACAGATCACATCGTGATCTTATTCTATCATCAACTCTGCTTACAATTCTTTCTTATCTTTTGATCGTCTCATCCTACGATCTTCATTATTATTCTCTTTAATCACGTTATCTTATGATTAATCAAGTCAGGTGCTCCATGTTCTTTTAGCTCTTCAGGTTCTTCTTTGAACCTAATCATTTTATCATAATCGTGTCTCACATGAATTCTCTAAACTCTATTTGAGTTCGTCCTTATCATTTATATCATTCTCGTCTTATAGATATCGTCTATTTATTATCACCATCTTTATTACTTGAGTCAGGTAACTACTGGTTCTCATCTTATATAACTCTTCAAGATTCTTCTCTGAATCTTCTTATTTATATATCAATTCTTCCTTTAAGAATCTCTAACTTCATTCATATACTCATTAACTTCGCGTCATTCACCTTTTCTCCTTGTAACGTTTCTAAGACTTAAGTCATCTCATACATCTACCTATATGAAAAGAATCACGTCTTAATCATACGCATCCATAATTCTATACTTGGTACACATCGAGTCTCTAACAGTATTTAGTACAGCACCTGAGTGGTTTCCCAAAAACAACCAACAAACTAGTTCCCGTCTCGTCTACACTGTCTTTCATAGCGAGTTAGATCGGTTGCTAGTTCGTATCAACCTCCGCTTTCTGAAGGAATTGTTTAGCCCAGATACCATACATCAACCATTAAAGAGTACGATTGCACCATAATTATACTTAACTTATTATTCTTTAAACTCTATCATCTTCACCTCTCTTCTTCAAGGTTATAGCCTAAGGTACTCTTACCTAAGGTTTCTAACCTATCAGCTCTGATACCAACTGTAACGACCCCAAAATTTTAACAATCTAACTTTCAACATCGGTCGTTCACAATGTCGACGCCGGGAGGATCGCTTCTTTTGCTAATTATTACCCTTTCCAATTTTAGCCTTTTTATTAGATGATTTTTTGGAAAAGGTCGGCACTAATGTCGACGGGGTTTTGAAAGATCGTTTTTTATGATGAGCCAATTGACCAGAGTCGCCAGTTGGTATATTTGAAATGGATGTACCAACTCATCCGAGTTTCGTTTTCGTAAATCGTTGGCTTATATGTGACTCCAAATTAATTAGTTTGCAAACCGAGATTCATAGAGTTCGGGGGCTTGCTTAAGCGAGGGCAAGGTGTTAGGCACCCCCCGACTTCCGTGAAACATGGTTACCGCAATCTTGATGCTTTTCCTATCCTTTTAATTCTTAAAATGTGTATGTGTGCGCGTGCGTGTGCCTATGTGAATGTGGTGAGTTTGTATGAAAGAATCATTTTGGGTCTCTTATGGAAAGTCGTGTTTTAGTTTGGGAATGCCTTAGAATGTCTTTCGGTTTACACGAGAAAGCTTTATTATTATTATGAGAAAGGTTTGATTTTAATTGTCAAAAGCCGTGAGATTTTTCATTAGGTGTCGTTTTGGCAAAACAAGAGTTTTTAAACCTTCGTCAAAATAGGAATCGAGACCTATACGTTGCTTTCGTAAATAAAGTGATGGCAATTTCTAGGATCTCTTTAACCCTATGCCCAAAGGTTTAATAAAACGTTATTTTTATGAAACCAATTTTTGTGATGTTTGAACACGATTTTTTCTTTAACCTTCTCGTTTAAACCGGAATCGCCATTCATTAGCATTTCCAATTTTAAGCCTCGTGATGCTAATAACATAATTTGATTGATTTTATGGAAATCTTCATCGTTTAGCTTTGAAATCAATTTTGTGTCGTAAATCAAATCAAGCATTAAAATACGTGGGGGCTATTCATGGGCATGTAAGCCATCAAAATAACCTCAAACGCCCACAATCGCATATTTCACTATTACGGGGCCTTAAACCCGATTTTCAACTTGGTATCGTTTTAAGGCTCGATGATTACATATTTACAATCAAGGGTACATCGCCCCTAATACATATACCCAAGAATGTCCATCATCGGATTTAGACCACGGGGTCGTGCTCCTAGGCTCACATCTAAAATTTCTACACACCCACAAAATGGATAATACACCAATGAACAACACTGAGTTGCCTAACACACCACAATATCCTAAAATAGCAATTTAAATACACTACGCCTAATACATTACCATAACGAACTAAAAATCACCAAATGGATATCATCGGGCCATTAGGAAGAATTTTGTTCTGTTGGAACCCTCACTAATAATCCTCAATCCTTGTATCCTCAATAATATACAAGAAAAAAACTACATTTAATATAGCCCAAATGATAAAAGTTTAACAAAATAATATAACACAAATGCTAAAAAATGTCTTTTTCACCTTGCAAATGACACCACGATGCGTATAAATTCGTATATTGAATGTAGTAGAAACTATATGTGATACAATCTAGCAAAAAGGGGTATAAATCCTCACTTTTTCTCTCATTTCTCTCCTTTCCTGATGCCCTTTGCTGCTGTTTTCTTCTCCTTCCTTTTCTTTTTCGAACTCTCTCAACTCCCTGTATGCAAATGAAGAAATACGCTGATAAAGGCTGATCAGAGGCAGCCGCAGATTGATCTGCGGCTGGCCGCATATTGATCTGCGGCTGGCCTCGGTTCCCCCGCATCCGCTGGACACTTCAGCCCGCCGCGCAATTCAGTTTATTTTAATCATTGGCCGCAGATCAATCCGCGGCTGGCTAGGCTGATTTTCTTGACTTTCGTACCGCACCTCGGTTCTCGTGTCATACTGTTAATTTTCGCTGAAAGGCTTGTATTTTGCAGTCCGGGAACAACTGGGAAAATTGCCATGTCATTCAGGAATGCTCGTTTCGAATGGCTGTGTCATGACACAGGATTTATATTTGGAGCTTGGTTTCCAAAGGGCGCTGCCCGCCAACCCCCACTGGATCACCGGCGAGCAGGTAAGCGTAGTGGCCATTAGTCGATTCCTGATATCTGCTCGTTGTCGTGTCGACTTTGATCGCAAGTCGTTGTGGTGGCTCTGAGTGTTCATACTTATGTCCACCTTTCGTTTACATAGGCTAGGTTAATTGATGATTCTGCCCTCCTGTCAGGGTTAGTATACGAAGTGCAAAATTTGGGTGTCTACAGCTGCCCCTCTTTATCATGTTTATAAAATGTTAAATGAAATGAACATGATAAAGAATTAGACACCCGATGCATGAATGACAGTATATACATGATGCAACACATATAGCTTTTGATGCAGCACAAGATGTAAGGCGTGCAAAATATTTGTAAAGGCGTCAATGCATCATGCAATCGTAAATTTATTGTGAGTATTGATCTCAACAGGACTCAATCGATAATTGCATCGTTGTTGTCAGGTTCCGTCTCTAACAGGTCGTTGCTATAATCGTTATCACAGATGTCGTGCTCCGTCTCGTAATCGTCATTGTCTTAGAACCGTCGTCGTCTTATAACTGTCGGGTCTCGTATCGATCAGTCGTCAGTTTCCGATTGATCGTCTCGTCTGTATCGGTTCTCCTCTCTGATTGGTCGACTCGTCTGTATCGGTTCTCGTCTCCGATTGGTCGACTCGTCTGCACCGGGTCTCGTTTCCGGTTGATCGTCACGTTGGCACCGGGTTTCGTTTCCGGTTGGTAGACTCGTCTGTATCGGTCTCGTTTCCGGTTGATCGTCTGGTCAGCACCGGGCTCGTTTCTGGTTGATCGTCTCGTTGGCACCGGGTCTCGTTTCCGGTTGATCGTCTCGTTGGTACCGGGTCTCGTTTCCGGTTGATCGTCTAGTTGGCACCGGGTTTCGTCTCCGGTTGATCGCCTCGTTGGCATCGGGTTTCGTTTCCGGTTGATCATCTCGTTCGCACCGGGTCTCGTCTCCGGTTGACTGTCTAGTTGGCACCGGGTCTCGTCTCTGGTTGATCGCCTCGTTGGCCCCGGGTCTCGTCTCCGGTTGGTCGTCTCGTCGGCCCCGGGTCTCGTCTCCGGTTGATCGATTCGTCTGTATCGGTTCTCGTCTCTGATTGATCAACTTGTCTGCACCGGGTCTCGTCTCCGGTTGATTGATTCGTCGACACCGGGTCTCGTCTCCGGTTGGTCGACTTGTCTGCACCGGGTCTCGTCTCCGGTTGATTGATTCGTAGGCACCGGATCTCGTCTCCGGTTGGTCGACTGGTAAATCACCTCGTTCCTGCCGGGTCCCGCCCCGACAAATCGATTCGTCATGTTCCATACCCGATTGGTTGAAACCTCGAATTTTTAAGTCAAACGAATTTAAAAAAATTGATTAATTTTGCAAAGAAGAAAAAGAGAGAGAAATTGGA
Source organism: Aralia elata (assembly GCA_034770075.1). Lineage (NCBI taxonomy): Eukaryota > Viridiplantae > Streptophyta > Magnoliopsida > Apiales > Araliaceae > Aralia > Aralia elata. Next base: position 31,935,596 of record CM068383.1, on the reverse strand, counting down.
CCCAGCCGCAGATTGATCTGCGGCCAAGATCGACTTTTTTAAACCATTCGCCCCTTCACAGATCTGTCGTTTTCAGCCTTGACTCACTGTTGCTTTTCGCGATTTTTTACTCTCACACGTCCTTTTTGCCGATTTTTTCAACCTTCTCGCAAAAACCGCTCCGGTTAGATCGATCTACACGCTACGGGTAACATTTTGACCGATTGTTTTCTTATTTCGTCAATGTTTCACTATACATCTACTATTTTGAATGCTTAAAGATAAAATGTATGCTTTGAAATTCTATGCCATGTGTCATTGCATGTATATGTTATGCCTCAAACTGTGCGAGTCATATTTTGGGTTCATGACGCGGGTCGTACATACTTGTCGTTTTTTGAAAGAAAACATGCATTATGGTCATTTTCATGTTGCAATTAACCATATAAAGTGCACTTTGATCTATTGTAGCTTGGGTTAATTGAAAACATGCTTGGTTGTGCATGGGATGCTAATTTTATAGACGAAACTCTACCGATTTTTTTTTTTTTTTGAAATCCCACTAAAATCTAATTTGTGCATATATAGTAACCATGCATCATGCTGCATTAATTCTACGATGAAGATAGGCAAATAAAATGTTTGTGATATAATTCGAAATATAATGTACCTCCTTCTTCTACTGTGTCGTTCCAGCTATGGATCCTGACGCTCCCAGCAGCTCCCCTGCAACTCGTGCTTCGGGTGTTCGCCGCCATAGGGCTGCACCTGCCCCAGTTTTTCCTCGGACTCGCCAGGCTCGCCGACTGGCGGAGGCTGTCGTCCGGCCTGACCATCTTGAGGTTGACGAGGCCGTTCTTCCAGACATTGAGGTAGAGGGGCCGCCTTCCGGCTCACGAGCTCCCTCTTCTCGCCGCGTTCTACCTGGTGCCTCTGTTCAGGTGCCCGATCTGTTTTGTCGAGATCTTAGTCGTCACCCCTCCGCATTTCTTGTTGCTAATGAGGTATGCTCATTATTCCTCTAAATTCACTCCCAATCTCTGTTCGTATCTGGACTGATCCATTAGTGATTGTCACAGGTGCCCGAGTTCACTCAGCCGAGGGGCAACTGGTTTAACATCTATTCCCTCTACACAGCACTACACGCAGATTACCGCACGGTGGTGGACTCCTGGGGTTTCTGTTCTTTTTTCACCATTATTCCCCGTCAGTGCCCATGGGGTTATATGAGGGCTTTGTCTGAGCGATGGTTCCACCAGACCCAGTCCCTTCATCTTTTGGACTGCGAGGTGGTGCTGACTCCTTGGGATTGGAGGTACATTACTGGCATCGAGTTCACCGGTTGCCGTGTTCCCCTAGATCTCGATATTACTCCAGCGGAGGTCTGATCTCTATTGGGCTTCACTGCCGAGGACCGGGTTTTCAAGGCCCGCAACATTCGATCTGGAGCATTGGCTGTTGACACTGTGGGAGGTATCTATGCGATGCCCTTCCCTGCAGATCGAGGTACTCGTGACATTCTGCTCCAGCGTCTGTTCCTGACTATTATGAGGGGTTGTTTCCTAGGGAACAACTCTTCCACTATCTACTTCAGCGTTGTCGGAGCCATCAGGGATGTGGATCGGATCGATGATTATGATTGGGGATCCTTCACTTTTGCCTATTTCCTCCATGGTCTCCGTCTTCGCTTAGAGGGACAGACAGATGCTTGGCTTGGGTTTTACCCCTTCCTGCTAGTAAGCCTTCTTTTCTTACTACACTTCTTATCGTTTCATTTCCCTTCTCTACATCTGCCAGTTACTCATGTCGTTTCTTGTCTCTATTCACAGTTCTGGGCGTACGAGCAACTCCCATGCCTAAGGCCTGTCATGACTCTCGGTCTGGATACCTACCCCAGGGGTCGACGGTGGCACCACAGTACTTTGGAGGAGGTCCTGGTGTCTGGCAGCTTCGCCCACTGCCATATTCAGTTGGAGTTGATCACCGCTGCTGAGGTCGTCTGGACTCCTTATCTTTCTGAGCATCTGACTGTGGGGTTTACAGACGTATATCCCTCCGGCCCAGAGTTCGCACTTTCCACCTGTCGCCTCACCTTGCAAAGTGTCGGAGGATGGGTGATGTATTTGGGAGAGCGCGCATTCAGATGCGTGACTGGAGAGATCCGTATTTCGCACTCCCTCCCCCTTACTACATCCTGGCCGGTGGATTCTTAGCCTTCAGAGATTATGTTGGAGGGAGAGGATGGCCGGATACTTTCTACGGGTCCCAGCACGAATGAGGCCTTCCGTACCTGGTGGGTTTCCCGCACTATTGGTCTTCAGACTCGGGCCACATTCTTCCTCGGGGATATGGTCCCTGGATCGGTGATGATGACTGATTGGGCTGCCTGTGTTCGGGCTCCTACACATGCTGAGTAGATTGCTACTTTGACCCGCCAGGTGGACCAGCTATCCTTATATCTTCGGGTGTTAGGCTGGACCCCAGAGGGTGCTTATGCGTATGACCTTGACAGTGCGGGTTTCGACGCAGGTCCGAGCTCATCTGATGCCCCAGTGCCCCCATATATCCCGGATATTAACTTCGGGGCCTCGACTTTGACTTCTACTCCAGGGGATCAGTTTGAGGATCCCGACTTCATAGACGATATTACTTTTGATTAGATCATGATAGGATAAGACCTTTTTTGTATTTGAACCTGTTCGATTTCTTTTTTTTTTCCATTTCATGCATAATGTATTGAACTCCTTTATTTATTTATGCACAGCTTTATCATTATGACAATTCAATTGCTCTATTATTAACTGTAAGATGCATGTTTTTTATTCATGGATAGAGAATGACCCCTGCACAGTCTTTTTGACACTATTTTTCACAGATGTCGTCACCAGACGCCGTGGTACGTTTGGATCTTGGTCCTCTCACAAGGTTGGTTGGCAGGCTTTTCCACTGGTTGGACAGTTTGCCACCGGGCGACAGGGTTATCACAGATGGTCTTCTGGGACATTCCTGGTCCTTATTATCCTTTTAGGTGCCGGCAGGCTTTGTGGAGGGTATTCTGAGCTACTGGGCCCCTGCCCGTCAGGTGTTCAGATTAGGGACAGTGGAGCTGACCCCCACTCTCGAGGAGTATACTCGCTTTACCGACTTGTCTTTGGATGGTCCTTGTGCCAGGGTCACAGCTGGTCCCATGCGCCGTCAGTTCTTGACTTTTACTGGGTTGCGGAGAACAATTCTGTTATCGGTGATCACATCAAACCATCTAGTTCCCCTTCATTTCCTGATTGACCGATTCGGCTCACTCGACAGTTTTCATCTATTCTCTGGTATTTTTCCGTATCTGAGGAGCGCTGGGGTGCCTTGAGAGTAGATGTTTTGATGGCTTGTGTTATCTCAGTTTTGTATCTGCCAGCCGGATCCGATCTGTTGGATATGCGAGTTATTGCGGCCACTAGAGCCCTTCAGAAGGATCACACCATTATTCCCATGATACTAGCAGACACCTACATGTCAGCCTCATATTATCAGTCTTTCCGAGGCAGAGTATTCAAAGAGAGCTCTGTTTTGTTGTATGTATGGTTTATGAGCCATCTCAGCCCCATCGGTCATTTCCGTCGCCATGGGTTTTGCTTCAGCCACGACATAGCCATGCAATTCTCGTTCCTGGATAGAATTCTTATCGTCTATTGAGGAGCCCTTTCATCTCTTGATCTATTCGGGTTATTGCTCCTTCATGAGCTTCTCGACTCATGTGCCCACCTTGGATTTCATCCCTATTTTTGGCTTGAGGGGCATGACGACTTATCATCCCTTGGCGGTTATGGGGCAGTTTGATCAGATACAGGATTATCACCCTTTCACGGGCGCAGCCGACTACCGATTCCTCATATCACCTCAGACAGAGAGAGATCAACTACAGGTATATGATCTTTGGTCTCGCAGGATTTTTGCCGAGTATAGTGAGAGTTACCCCATTTAGACATCTGCTTATGTGTAATGGTAGCACGGAGACTCTGATATGGTTAGTTTAAGTCAAACTGGAGTATTTGATGACTCTCGGGTGATTTTCACAGATGATACCACCCTAGAGGTATTTATTCCTCCTGAGTCTACAGAGATGACGTCCAGATATGATTTTGAAGGCTTCTCCACTCCCGCCCATATTCCTTATTCCATCTCAGTTGATTCTGCCCCTAGTCGGGTTACTGAGGATAGCCGGATCCGACTGGCCTTGCTTACTACTGAGGTTGAGAGGGACGCTGCCCTTGTTGAGAGAGATGCTGCTATTCTAGCCATAGATGTTACCCTCACTGACAGAGACGCCATTGTATTGCAGACTAGGGCAGTTATAGATGCTCACTCTGAGACTGTTAGCCGAGCCACTGCTTTATTGGATCGCATCGACATGATGGGGCAGCAGATTGCAGGGGATGCCGATGCTTCAGATCTATCCACCACCTTATCCATCCTGCTTCAGTTAGTTTCAGATCTATAGATCATTTTATTTCCTGCATAGACTATGTCAGTTTCATCGGTTATCGAAAGAGAAATCTTGTAACAAAATGACTTATATATATAGACATGTATTTAAATTTAGTCATTTTCCCTTTTTTGTCGTATCGCTGCTTTTCATTGGATCCCCATTTTATCCAGCTAACCACGATTTTGATATTTCGCCTTCTTTCTCTTCTCAAGTCTTGATGGAGATTTGACAGATATTGTCGCACACCCTGTTGATTTCATCGGACTGAATCTTAGATTTTGGCTAACTGCTTAGTTGGGCTAGGGTTATGTCATTTGAGATGAAGCTGATTAGGTGACTGGTTTTGGGAAGGTTTCGAGGGTATAGGATGGTTTTTCTGGCTGTTGGGAATCGGTTTTGGTTAGAGAAAATATTATTTTGTAAAGAAATGGACCGTGCCCTGATGGCTGCCTACGTACTCCCACAAGTTGGGAAATCAGGTCCTACGTAGTTCGTTCTTCAAAGAAAGAGGAGAAAATGATGATTTTTTTTATTAAGCGTAGAACCGCTTCACCAAGTCAGAATTGATGGGTTGTGGAAACACCTCACCGTCCATCTCTTGTAATATGAGGGCTCCTCCGAACAGCACTTTCTTAATCACAAAAGGTACTTCCCAGTTCGAGGAGAACTTCCCTTTGGCTTCGTCTTGACAAGGCATGACTCTCTTTAGCACTAGGTCATTTTCCTTGAATTTTCGAGGTCTTATCTTTTTGTTGTACGATCGAGAGATTATTTGCTGATATAACTGACCGTGCAAAACAGCAGCCACCCTTCTTTCATCAATTAGGGCCAATTGGTCGTATCGACCTTGCATCCAATCCTCCTCGTTTATCTGAGCATCAATCAAGATTCTGAGGGACGCCATTTCAACCTCAACCGGCAGAACCGCCTCCATTCCGTATACCAAAGCGTAAGGGGTTGCCACTGAGAAGTACGCACCGACGATCTGTACGCCAGCAGGGTGAGAGGTAGCAGATCTGGCCATCCTCGATGATTAGGAGACATTCTCGCCATGATATTCTTGATATTCTTATTTACAGCCTCCACTGCCCCATTCATCTTAGGACGGTAAATTACAGAATTGAGGTGTTTGATCTTAAACTGGTCACATAATTCCTTCATGAGGGCATTATTCAAATTCTTGGCATTGTCGGAGACTAAGACCTCAGGCTGCTCGTATCGACAAATGACATTATTCCTGATGAAACCGACGATGATCTCCTGAGTTACTTTGGGGAAAGAACCTGCTTCCACCCACTTAGTGAAATAATAGATCATGACGAAGATAAATCGGTGTCCGTTGCTTGCTTTGGGCTCTACTAGTCCGATTACATCCATACCCCACATTGAGAATGGCCAAGGGGAGGTCATACAATGCAGTTCATTGGGAGGCGCGTGGATTACATTGTCATGCGCCTGGCATTGGTAACATCATTTGACATGATCATCGCAGTCGGCTTTCAGTGTTAACCAATAATGCCCCGCTCTCAAGATCTTTTTGGCCAGCATCGGTCCACTCATGTGTGGCCCACACACTCTCCCATGTATTTCGTCCATAATCTTTTGGGCCTGCGTTTCATTTACACATCGCAACAATCCCAAACCGGCATCCCTCTTGTACAGTGAATCCCCGCTCAGATAAAACTTCATCGCCATCTTTTGGATTCTCAACCTCTCAGCTCGGCTTGCTTGGTTAGGAATGGATCTATCCCTCAGATACTCCCTTATGTCGTGATACCAAGGCTGCTTTGGCAGAACCACCTCCTCCGATAATACTGCCACATGTTCCTCGTATGCTGGGGCATTCTGTACCGCTATTTCAATCTGTGGAACATCCCTGCTTTTGATTATGTGGATTAAGGAAGCCAGAGTTGCCAATGCATCGGCAAAATCATTTCGTCCCGGGGGGATATGTCGGAAAGCGATATCTTCAAATTCTCGCATCAATTGGATAACACATCGGTGGTATGGAAGCAACCGGAGCTCCTTCGTGCTATACTCCCCGATCGCCTGTTTGATTACCAGCTCTGAATCCCCAAACACTGCAAGTCTTTTACCCCCATATCACGGGCAAAACGGAGTCCCAATATACATCCCTCATACTCAGTTGTGTTATTCGAGTTACTGAACTGCAATTTAGTGGCCACGGGGTATTGCTCTCCGGTGATAGATACCAGGACTGCTCTGGCTCCTGCCCCTTCAGCATTCATGACACCATCAAAATACAACTTCCAGAATTGCCCCTCGTCGTCACAACTCGTGTGTAAGACCCAGAATACATCCTCGCCCGACAATGGAGTTTCTAAAGGCTCCATCCCCCCTGCTGGCATTTCTGACAACTGATCTGCAATTCCCTGCCCTTTCATGGCTTTCTGAGTCACGTATATGATGTCGAACTGTTGTAAGATTAACTGCCACCTTGACAATCGATAGTTCAGCATGGGCCTTTCAAAGATATACTTCAAGGGATCCATTCTCGATATCAAGTAAGTAGTGTGCCCATGGAGATAGTGCTGTAATCTCATTGCAGCCCATGCCAAAGCACAACAGGTCCTTTCGATGGGGGTGTAATTCTGTTCACATCGGCTAAATCTCTTGCTGAGGTAATAGATGGCCTGCTCTTTGCCTGATTCACTCTTCTGTCCTAGCATACATCCCATTGCAATGGCATTGACCGATATATACATAAACAGCGGGATCCCATCCTTCGGGGGTACCAACACCGGTGCTTCTGTCAGCTGCTTCTTAATGGTCTGAAAGGCTTTCTGGCATTGCTTATTCCACTCTTGGGAGACATCCTTCCTTAACAGTTTAAAAATCGGCTCGCATGTAGTTATCAGGTGGGATATGAAGCGGCTGATGAAGTTTATTCTTCCCAGAAATCCTCTTATCTCCTTTTCTGTGCGAGGTGCTGGCATATCCACAATGGCCTTAATCTTCGCCGGATCCAACTCAATGCCCCGATTACTAACCAGGAATCCCAAGAGCTTGCCCGACTGCACTCCGAAAGCACACTTTGCCGGATTGAGTTTCAAATTATATTTTCTGAGCCGATCGAATAGCTTTTTGAGATGGGTTACATGATCAGATTCCACCTTTGATTTCACGATAATGTCATCCACGTAGACCTCTATCTCCTTGTGCATCATGTCGTGGAACAGGGCTATCATGGCTCTCTGATAAGTAGCCCCCACATTTGTGAGACCGAAGGCCAATCGTCTGTAGTAGAAGGTGCCCCAAGGGGTGATGAAAGCAGTCTTTTCCCGGTCTTCCTCTGCCACCATTATCTGATGATACCCCGCAAAGCAATCAACAAAAGAGTACATCTCGTATTGGGTTGTGTTATCCACCAAGATGTGTATAAAAGGCACTGGAAAGTTATCCTTGAGACTGGCTTTGTTCAGATCTCTATAGTCGACACATACCCTCACCTTCCCTCCAGGCTTAGCTACTGGGACTATATTGGACAACCATTCCAGGTAAGTGGACACCATAATGATTCCAGCCTTGAACTGTTTGACGATTTCTTCCTTCACTTTCAAGTTCCACTCCGGTTTTAGCTTTCTTAGTTTCTGCTTGACAGGCTTGAAACCCTCCTTGATGGGCAACCGGTGTACCACAATATCGGTGGACAATCCGATCATGTCCTCATGAGACCAGGCAAAAACATCCTCATACTGGCTTAACAACTCGGTTAGTTCTGTTTTCTGGCTAGGGGTCAGATCTGTTCCTATCTTGAGCTCTTTGGGTTTGTCAGGGGTTCCGATATTTATGGTGATGGTTTGGTCTAAGTTGGGTTTGGGTTTATCTTCGACCCATCCTTTGATCTCGACAGGCGTGTCGTCATTATCTGTCTCCTCCTGCTCAATGGCTATTAAATCGAAATCCAGCTCAATATCAAAATCATAGTCATCTTTCAAATTTGAAAAATCATTTGTTAGGCAAGAAATACTCAAATTGGTACACCTGACATGAAACAAAAATATTTATCATATATATAAGTCATTTTCCCATAATGATCATCTTTAAAATAACATGACAAAATAACATAACCGTGCAAAAATCAAAATAAGGGACAAAAACTGGTATCTATTCATCCCCCACCATCCGGGGTATACCACCCTGACGCCATATTTTACCCTCGTTTGGATATTACTAGCTCCATCGTCCAGTTGTCGGTGGTCAGATCGGCCGGAATGCGACAGATGAAAGGCGGCTTCGCATTGGGAACTTCCTCGATGGCCACAGCCACATCGCATTGGTCCTTCTTCATAACCTCCTCAGGAATAGTCAGCCCCGCCCAATTGATGACAGGCACGCTTTGTTGGGCTCTTGATGCCGTGGCAACACTCTTCCCTTTTCAACTGCTTACTGACTGTCCAAGGATATAACACTTGGTTTCAAACTGTTGCATGACCTCCTGCAGGAAACTCTCCTTTTTGGCCGACTCATCATTTGTGGGGGTCAATTTTCCACCTCCTGTCTTAGACATAGGCTCGCCAGTACCTTATTCACTGTTGACTTTCGGCATTAGACTTTCGGCCAGTCGAGTTGGGGTCCCCCCTTGAGAGGGTTTCTGTTCTATGCCTCCATAATACCCCAACCCTGCCTTACCTATCTGATTGGGCAGTTGAATAGGCTCAGTAATTCCTTGACTGTTCTTTCCCAACCCTTGCCCAGGTCGAAACTTCATCTTCATCATTTCTCTAGCAAAAAAGGTAAGTTCAGGAGAGACCTTAGGTTTGACGGCTGGAGCCCCAAGACATCTGTAGTGAGGAGTATTGAGTTCCAGTGCTTGAAAACTGGCGGGTACCGTCGATTCGTCCAAATTAATCACCGGCAGGCCATTCCTGTAAGGAGAAGGGTCATTATGCTCCGCAGAGATCGTCACCAGGTTCCCATCGATGATAAACTTAATTTGTTGGTGCAGCGTAGAGTGAACTGCCCCGACCATGTGTATCCATGGCCTTCCCAATAACATGTTATAACTTGCCGCGATATCCAGGACTTGGAATGAAATATCGAAAGTACAAGGCCCTATTTCCACAGGCAATTCTATCTCCCCCATCGTATCCCTCCGGGATCCGTCAAAGGCTCGTACCACCACATAACTGGCCCGTAGACGCTTAAGATTGACGTCCATTTTTTCCAATGTATTGAATGGACAGATATTCAATGCTGATCCCCCATCGATTAGCACCCCATTCATAACATATCCGGATGAGATTACCGCAATATGTAGCGGTTTTCGATGCCCCCTTCCCTCTTTGGGGATATCATCATCTGTGAACGATATTACATTATTTTCTAACAGATGGTCCACTAGATGGCCGAACCCTTCTTTGCTAATCACCTTGGGGATGTGCGCTTCTTCCAGGACTTTGGCCAGAATTCTGCAGTGATTGTCGAATGATAATACCAAATCCATGATAGATGTCAGAATCGATTCCTCGCTCAATACCTTGATCCCCCTTGCTTCTGGATGATTCATCTTCCTTAAGAATTCCACAGCTTTCTCCTCGGATATCTTTTCGTTCTTCTTCTCTTTGCTCTCAAGAACTCGTCCTGGAAGATATAAAGGATTCCCCTTTGATGTTACCGAAGCACAACTGGCCGCCTCCTCTGATACTCCCCCGTAATTCCACGGTACTGTTTTCAGACTGCTAATGGGGATTTGTGGCCTCGCTGCAATAGTGAGAGGTTTCGGAGCCGTTAACCTGATAGGCCCCTCGGTGATACTCCTGCTTAGACCCGCCAACCTAATCGGTGTCCCTCGTATATTCTCCTGATCACTGGTCATGCCAACCATCTCATCAATTCTCTTTATATAATTTAGCCTTGGTGGTCCTCCGGCTTCGCTGGCTTCCACCACATTGACCCCTTCCCCATCATGCTTAGGCAGGGGATTGACTTTAACATTTGGTGATTCTGGTTGTTCCACCACGATCTCCCCGCTATCGATCATGTTCTGAATATTGTGCTTCAGCGTCCAGCATTCATGGGTATCATGACCAAGGGAACCCGAATGGTAGGTACACTTCTTACTCGGGTCAAATCTTCTCCCTTTCAGGTCAATTAGGGGTGCCAAATCGACTATCTTTCTCTGCGTTATTAAGACTGCCAAAATCTGTTCAAGAGGATCCCCAAGCGGGGTGAATACCTGATCTTTTGTGGCCTCAAATCTTCTTCGTTCGTCCGTCCTTTGATTATTGAAATTAGATTGTCGGGGTGGCATAATTCTCTGTATTTGCACTGGAGGGCTATTCTCTACCTTCCTAGATGATCCCTGCAGGATGAGGGAAACATCTTCCTCCTTTTTCTTTTGGGTCCTGCGGGAAGTTCTACCATAGTTTCCACTCTGGATTTGCTCCGCAACTGCCTCTAGAGCCGTGAGTCCCGGATCTTGCCAGACTTTAAACCCATGTCAACCATTTCTCCATGCTTTATCATTTCGGCAAAAGGTCTTCCAATCCGCACTATCACTCGCTCATAATAGGGCGCCTCCTGAATATCCACAAATGTCATTACCATCTCCACCTCGCTCATTGGGGGATTCACTTGTGCAGCCATACCCCTCCACCGTTGTGCATAGTCCCTAAAAGATTCTTTTGGTTGCTTCTTGACCTTTGTCATCTGATATCTGTCAGGGGCCATCTGTGCTTGGAAGCTATATTGTGTCAAGAAAGTATGGGCCAATTCCTCCCAGTTGTGGATCCGAGCATTATCAAGGCGGGCATACCAAGTTCTTGCTTCTCCCGTTAGGCTTTTTTGGAATAACTGCATCCTCAGTCCTTCGTCCTCTGCATAAGACCCAAGTTCCCCAATGTATATCTTCAGGTGTGTATAGGGGTCTCCCTTCCCATTATATTTCTCAAATTCAGGGATCTTGAACTTCTCCGGATACCTGGTTCCTGGAAAGACACACAGATCTGAATAATTCACCCTGCCCAATGAACCTATACCTTTCAGAGATTGGATAGTTTCCTCCATCTGCTTCATTTTCTTTCGAAGATCATCAGTGTCTCCCTCCTCTGGGATAGTGATTACTGTCCTGTTAGGTGCAGGAATGACTTTGGGGATGACTGGCTCCCCCTTAGGTTAGGGTTGATCATCTCTAGGCGGATCCTTGTTTGGCGGATCCTGTCTAGGTAGCAACTACTCTTTCAGCATCGTGGTCATTTCCAACATCTGTTTTTTAAAATCATCGAATTCCTCCCGAGATATGGAACCAGGATTAGGAGGTGGAAGATCAGCCATTTCAGATGTAGAAACTTGGGCCTTCTTAGATTGCAAACGCGTTTGAGAAGCAATCCTACAGGAAAAAATGGTTTGAAGTTTAGTCTTGGGAAATGAAAGATGTGGATGCATGCTAAAGCTGTAACTTTGGTGTTTTTGGGTTTTTTAATCTTTCCCTGCAAAACAAAATGTTAGCATTCCCCTCTTGCAATAATACACGCTAGACACGAATTATTATGCATTCCCAGCTATTCCCTGCAAAACATAGAGGTTAGTACTTTCTTTTGACAACAGGGAAGGTATATGTAAAAATATTGAATGGGACTATGACACTTATACGTGTAAACGTAAAAGGGCATGAAGAGACTTTCCTTGCGTTGGGTTAATCTAAGGCTGACCTATCCTAAAGTTACTCTCGCGGCTTTTTGGCATGAAGGTCCCCAAATCTTCGTAATCTACTCGTCTGAATCCTTTCGATTGGAGCGGATCTTGGTGGTGCATTTCCTGAGCCATCTCCAGGGAGCGGCCCCTTCGAGTCCACTAATAAGCAACCGACAGGTTTGCCTCAGGAGGAGGTACACTCTCAACATACATTCACATTCATCGTCCTCACCGTATGCAAATGATTACTTTAAAGTAAAGCAATTCCATTCAATCATTCATTCATTGGACAAACACACATTCACACAACAACAGTAAAACAGGTCAAAATATCGCACGTACACACACATTCATAAATTTTTAAAGGATAGGACAACATCAAGATTTGAATGCGGCTTAAGCCCTCCAAGATCCCCAACAGAGTCGCCAGCTGTCGACGCTGGGAGTATCGCTTCTTTTGCTAATTATTACCCTTTCCAATTTTAGCCTTTTATTAGATGATTTTTTGGAAAAGGTCGGCATTAATGTCGACGGGGTTTTGAAAGATCGTTTTTATGATGAGCCAATTAACCAGAGTCACCAATTGGTATATTTGAAATGGATGTACCAACTCATCCGAGTTTCATTTTCGTAAATCGCTGGCTCATATGTGACTCCGAATTAATTGGTCTGCAAACTGAGATTCATAGAGTTCGGGGGCTTGCTTAAGCGAGGGGAAGGTGTTAGGCACCCCCCGACTTCCGTGAAACACGGTTACCACAATCTTGATGCGTTTCCTATCCTTTTAATTCTTAAAATGTGTATGTGTGCGCGTGTGTGTGCCTATGTGAATGTGGTGGTGAGTTTGTATTAAAGAATCATTTAGGGTCTCTTATGGAAAGTCGTGTTTTAGTTTGGGAATGCCTTAGAATGTCTTTCGGTTTACACGAGAAAGCTTTATTATTATTATGAGAAATGTTTGATTTTAATTGTCAAAAGCCGTGAGATTTTTCATTAGGTGTCGTTTTGGCAAAACAAGAGTTTTTAAACCTTCATCAAAATAGGAATCGAGACCTATACGTTGCTTTCGTAAATAAAGTGATGGCAATTTCTAGGATCTCTTTAACCCTATGCCTAAAGATTTAATAAAACGTTATTTTTATGAAACCAATTTTTGTGATGTTTGAACACGATTTTTTTTAACCTTCTCGTTTAAACCGGAATCGCCATTTATTAGCATTTCCAATTTTAAGCCTCGTGATGCTAATAACCTAATTTGATTGATTTTATGGAAATCTTCATCGTTTAGCTTTGAAATCAATTTTGTGTCGTAAATCAAATTAAGCATTAAAATGCGTGGGGGCTATTCATGGGCATGTAAGCCATCAAAATAACCTCAAACGCCCACAATCGCATATTTCACTATTACGGGGCCTTAAACCCGATTTTCAACTTGGTATCGTTTTAAGGCCCGACGATTATATATTTACAATCAAGGGTACATCGCCCCTAATACATACACCCAAGAATGTCCATCCTCGGATTTGGACCACGGGGTCGTGCTCCTAGGCTCACATCCGAAATTTCTACACACCCACAAAATGGATAATACACCAATGAACAACACCGAGTTGCCTAACACACCACAATATCCTAAAATAACAATTTAAATACACTACGCCTAATAAATTACCATAACGAACTAAAAATCACCAAATGGATATCATCGGGCCATTAGGAAGAATTTTGTTCTGTTGGAACCCTCACTAATAATCCTCAATCCTTGTATCCTCAATAATATATAAGAAAAAAACTACATTTAATATAGACCAAATGATAAAAGTTTAACAAAATGATATAACAAAAATGCTAAAAAATGTCTTTTTCACCTTACAAATGACACCACGATGCGTATAAATTCGTATATTGAATGTAGTAGAAACTATATGTGATACAATCTAGCAAAAAGGGGTATAAATCCTTACTTTTTTCTCTCTTTTCTCTCCTTTCCCGCTGCCCTTTGCTGTTGTTTTCTTCTCCTTCCTTTCCTTTTTCGAACTCTCTCAACTCCCTGTATGCAAATGAAGAAATGCGCTGATAAAGGCTGATCAGAGGCAGACGCAGATTGATCTGCGGCTGGCCTCGGTTCCCCCGTGCCCGCCGCGCACTTCAGCCCGCCGCGCACTTCAGTTTATTTTAATCATTGGCCGCAGATTAATCCGCAGCTGGCTGGGCTGATTTTCTCAATTTTCGTATCGCACCTCGATTCTCGTGTCGTACTGTTGGTTTTCCTAAAAGGCTTGTATTTTGCAGTCCGAGAACAGCTGGAAAACGTTCCATGTCATTCAGGAATTCTCATTTCGAATGGCTGCGTCATGACACAGGATTTATATTTGGAGCTTGGTTTCCAAAGGGCACTGCCCCCCGACCCCCACTGGATCACCGGTGAGCAGGTAAGCGTAGTGGCCATTAGTCGATTCCTGATATCCGCTCGTTGTCGTATCGGCTTTGATCGCAAGTCGTTGTGGTGGCTCTAAGTGTTCGTACTTATGTCCACCTTTCGTTCACGTAGGCTGGGTTAATTGACGATTCTGCCCTCCTGTCAGGGTTAGTATACGAAGTGCAAAATTTGGGTGTCTACACACAATACATCAATCTTCTGTTAAAATTTGTCATTATTCGATGACATAATCATTAATATGCGGAATAACTTAAAACTATTCTATTACAAATTGTCCTCGTTCACAAAACTTTCAACCTTTACGTCTAAATATCTTAGAATCATGACAATATTATGATTCGCTTTGTCGAACTTACTATATAAGATTACATTTCAATATACACTTTGCAACTTAACATAAATACATTTAACAAAAATCTTAACATAGCTCAAGTATTAACTTCAACTAGAACATCTAATCTTCATGCATCATTTTGATCCATGTCATTTAGGTAGCACATAACTTTACCTTGAATCCTTAACCTGCAAAAATGGTTATTTCCAAGAATGAGCTCGACAGCCCAGCAAAATCTAACAGTTTTCATACATAATTATCAAGCTCATCTTATATAACGTAAGCATCTGGGTAAACATAACTTACATGTTGTACGTCACATATCAAGCAGAGATTGAATTCCATAATTCAATCGACATTCTTTACTCAATCAAGGAAGTCATATATTGACTTTAACATTTCGTACTCACAATATATGTAACACGTCATGCTCTTTATTGTATAAATTTAAAGTAGTTAATCATCGAGTTCACATAACAAATAGGAACTGAAAGACTTTCCTGGCTCGTAGATTACCAATTACCATAAACATCTTATACTTATCTGCACCTCATTTATCCTACACAATATATAATCATTTACATCATTCATTAGACACTAGTAAGGTTTCACATAATGGTTTACACTAAGAATAATTCTTATTCCATATTGTTCGCGCCTTATAGATGATTTACGCGATTAACTCTAAAACATTTCTCGTCGTTGCGTAGTTTGATAACATTAAGACCTTCATCATCATCCATCCTCGTTGGTTTATAAAAACCTCATTCTATATCTTATAATATTCATTTCAATAGATTCAAAACACTATTTAAGTGCATTAACAATTTACGCGGCGCTTCGACGTTTAAACGTCACACGCCTAACTTGCCTCCTTCGTACATGCTTAGCATACTCATACACTTATCTAATTCATCATTTCTTAATGCTAAGCATCATTATAATTCATAATGATCATGTTTTAAAACTTAGAACATCATTTTACATTGTTGGAAGCATTACGCGTGCTTACGCTTATGTCTGACAACCTCCGTTTATTGTCAATTGCACATCAGTCTTAAAAATGACTATTTTAGGACCTATTACAGACCTCAAATACAACAACTTATTAAAAGGAAGTTGTAGGTCTATCTCTTACCTTTCCGAATCATCTTGAATCATCCAATTCCGAGTTTGTATGAAACAGTTATGACCATTTTACTACAGGAGGTCAAAGCAGTCCAGCTTTGCACTGTGCCCGGCGCAGCTGCGCCCTAGCGCAGACTCAGCTTCTGTTTTCTGGCACGGCGTAGACTCAGCTTCTGCAGAAGACTCTGTTAAGGCCAAAATCGCTTGCAACAACACTTGAGGTCCTATTTAACCAATCTTGGATGTTATAGACTTAATAAACACCAAACTAAATATGTACCAACACTTTTTAACAACTCACAAACTTCAAATTATCAAATTTAGAACTCAAGTTTCAAGTTCTTACCAGTTTTTCATATTTTAATACATTTAGCGAATCTAACTCTCACGAATTCGTTTCTCAACCAAATTGATTGATTCAACTTGCAACGTTTTCGTTTCTCAGGATACTAACATAATCCATCATCAATTATAGATTTTATACATGAATTAACCATCAATTTTAATCTCAAAATAGACCAAAATATACATATTACTACAAAACTCAATTTTCTTCTTCTAATTCATGTTTTCATGAATTTGATTACTAGAAACTCAATTATAAATATCATAGAACAGATTATATAAATCCATGAACATATATAACAGATTCTTCCACTAACTAGTCATCAAACCCAATTACAGAGAAAAATTTTGAGATAAAAGAAAACTAAAGACTCAAAGTAATTTTATACCTTTGATTCCTTCTCAGTTTAGTTAAACAACTAGGATGGCTTGATTATCCTTCCTCTCCCTTCTTTAATTCTCACAAGCATCTTCTTCTCAATTCCTTAGAGAATATTTCTCTCTCGATTTTTTTTTTCTCTCTTCTTCTCTATTTTCTTAGACTTAGGAATAATAGATGTAAGCCAAATAAACTGAAGAGAACATAACATGTTTTTACGTGGGTTATCAGTTACCAATTAAAAAGGTTTCATCAGTTTAAAATACAAAGGGTCACTATGCCTTGTTTGGCGAACCCCTAAATAAGCTTCCTTAATCTATTTTCATTTTATTTCATTATTCCCTTATATTATATGATGCACATGTCACACCCTAACTAATTAAATTCTAATATTTAAAATTGAATTAACTTAAACTCAATTCTTCAAGGAATAAAATTAACCTTATCAGTATTACCATACTCAATAAATTATTTCATGACTATTCTCATATAATATTTGTTTTATTCCACAAATATCCCAATTAAAATATTTATTTTATTTAATAAATATTTTACCAGTTACAACATTCACAATCGCATTTCATTAACGTATTACATTTATATGTAACGTATTACTTTCTCATTTCATTAACACAATTATATATTCACATTAATTCACTATTTAAATTAAGTGAATTACTCTCATTATTTATTAAACCTCATTTTTCAATACATAAATATATATTTCTCTTTTATATTCACACTTAACCACTTCACATCGAATCATATATTTCAAAATATGTAACATATATATTTATTTATTCTAATCCAATACCTCTCATAATAAGAATTTATTTATTAAATTCTCATTTAATAATTACTGAGAATTTGGGTTGTCAGAATTGATTAATTGATGAAATTGTGGTAGATTAATTTAATTATATGTGTTACATTAGTTAAATTAATGTGGAGAATTATTTATTTTCAAAGTATGTATTTAATTGAGCTTATTTGATTTAATGCATTATTTAAATAAGTATAATGTTATTTCTAATTAATTTAATAATTAATTAGAGATTGAATAATTTGTCATGATCAATAAATGAGAATTTTAATTATGTGATTATGTGACTTAATGTGGAATTATTCTAGTTTATTTAATTATTTTTAATAAGATTATTTAGTTGATTAAATATGTGACATTAAACTATATAATAAGTAATTTATTAAAATAAACTAGAAGGGAGAATAAAGGTACCAAACCAAGCGAGGCCTTATGGAGGTTGGAGTCAGTTAACCATTAGGGGATTAACTGACACCATGTTACGTCAGTTTATACCATTAGTTCTCCTTTCACGTATTATTTCTAAACCAAGTCAGAGAACTCAGAGAGAAAATTGAGAGAAAATAATTGTGAGGGAAGGGAGGAGAATCAAGAATTGAGAAGAAATTCTTTCATTATCTTGCTTAATCTAGGCTACTAATCAAGGTAAATTCCTTAAATTCAACTTTGATTTATGATCTTCTCCATAAACGTACACTTACTTTTCTGTAAATTGAATTCTATGGCTAAACTTTTTAATAACTTGATGTTAGATGTTTGTAAGCATGCATAAATGTATTTTATATGAGTTATATGTGATTTAGAGTAATTAAATCCATAAAATCATGTTTATATTAGAGTTATGGAATTTATAGAGTAGTAATATACAAATATAGCTTAAATGTATGAAATTGATGATTGTTTTGCATGTTAATCGGTTAAATTGATAATTGATTATGTTTATTTATGTAAAAACGAAGAAAACAAGAGTTAAACGGATTGATTTGGTTAAGAAACGAATTCACAGTGACTAATTACGTTAACTCTATCAATATGTAAATACAAAACATGAACAGTGGATTTTTAGCCTTTATTTGGTTGTCTAGATTGTCTGTAATGTTAAAATCGTTGTGTATGTAATAGGTTTTTATTTTATAACACATATGATGAATGGGTAGACTTAAAATTGTCATTCGATAAAAAAAAAAAACTTTGGCCAAATTTGGCATTTTTCTGCGTTCTTCGCGAACTACAGGAATTGGATTTCGAGTCCACCGCTCCGGCGGTGGAATTACTCTAGGATTGCCGCCCCAGCGGTGTCACCGCCCCGGCGGTAGAAATGAACTAGTTTGGTCGCCCCGGCGCCCAAAATGAACTGAATTGTCGCCCCGACGGGAAAATTGTGAAGGAAACCACCGTCCCGGCGGTGGAACAAAAAAAAGAGTAAAAAGAAGAGGGTAAAAATTTTCTTCTTTCTTTGTGGTCATGTTATGTTATTGTAGACATATCTAAAGCTTAGACTAATGTATGAAATGAATATTAAGATGTTGTGATGGGTGGTAAGCATATACCCATTGATTATCCGGTGACAATTGAGATATTAAAATGAACATTTGATGAGAATGAATCCTGAAGTGTTTATAATACTGTAACTAATCATTGTTACTGCCTTATAAACGAAATATGTAGGTTGTTTTCTAAGTGTTGCTATATGACTAATAAATGTTGTGCATGATTATATATTGTGTAGGATACGTGAAGTGCAGATAAGTATATGCTAATTATGGTAATTGGTAATCTACGAACCAGACAAGTCTTTCAGTTCTTATTTGTTATGTGAACCAAATGATTAATTATTTTAAATCTATGATGTAAAAGCATGATGTATTCTATGTGTTGTATGTATGAAACGACAAAGTCAACTTATGACAACGTCCATTGAGTTAAAATGTTAATTGAGTTATGGAACTTAATTTATTACTTGGTAATTGATGTACAGTATGTATGATATGTTTAGCCAAATGTTTATGATGTATATGATGAGTACGTTATCTATGTGTTATGTGATGTATGTAAACTGTTAGATTTTGCTGAGTTGTCGAGCTCATTCTTGCAAATAACCACTTTTGCAGGTTAAAGATACAAGGTAACGTTATGTTCTACCCAAATAACATGGATCAAAATGATGCATGAAGATTAAATATTTTAGTTGAAGTTATTACTTAAATTATGTTAAGTCCTTGATAAATGTATTGATGCATGAGTTGTAAGGTTTGTATTGAGGTGTAAACTTTTATAATAAGTTCGACAAGGCGATTCATGATATTAACATGATTCTAAGATATTTAGATGTAAAGGTTGAAAATTTTGGGATCGAGAATGATTTGTAATAGAAAAGTTTAAATTATTCCGCATTTTTATTAAGTTTAATACTGGATATTGTTGTAAAGTCAGAACGACGATGTATTGAAAACGACCGATGTTGGGAGTTGAATTGTATGAATTTTGGGGTCGTTACACCAACGATTAGGAAGGATCTTAGTTTTAAAATTTCTACGAATTTAGATCTCATTAGCATGATCATCATCATGATTCTAAAAGCATTGCTTAAAACTATGGTTTATCACATATAATATAACAACATCATGTAGACAATGTTAAAATGCCTTTAATTCTTTTATTAATAAATGAATAAGATTACAAAGTATATGCTACATCATATCAAATATGATTAGCTTGTTTGCATACTACTTTCAGATATATCAAAATAAACTTTATATTAATCTTTATTCATTTATTAGGTTTCATGATCAAATTTATTCTCTAAGGATCTTTCTAAGATCAGTATATTCTTCACACATTTATCTTTAAGTGTTCACATTTTCCTTGATAACTTCACCCCTTCTCTTTTCAGAATTTCATTTTTTACTTGCTCAATTTATTCATCATTACTTGTCGCATTTTACAACTTACTTATTTCTAAGGAATATCCTCCTTACCACATTCACCTTTCAAAATAATAAGAATCTTCCACAATTGATCAATAATTGGGAAGCGATATAAATAACTTGGGAACTTAAAAGATTCCTTTAAGAACTTTCATTATTATGCTGAGGAGTCGTAGAGACTTGAACCTTGTCCTAGGTTAACAGATATTTCAACTGTAACCTTTAACAGTGAAAAAACTATAGACCATCATTTCTCGTACTCTAGGTGATCAACCCTTCGTACTATGTATTGTGCATATACATATTATTGTTGTTGCATAGCTCGGAACTATAGCCTCTGATAGTATGTCCCCTATTACAAGGTTGGTTCATCTCATACTTAATACAAATTCCGCACCAGAACAATGTGGTTTGGCACAAATTCCAAAGAACGCTTGAATTTCATAAATATATTTCATCATTCGTCTAGCCGAATCAAATAACTTAGACTTATTCCAATAATTTGGACGCCAATCGAAATATTTTAGCCAACTCAATTGACATACTTTTTCATATTTATAAGAAAACCAAAAATCATTTGATGACGTCATGATACCGTACCATCTTGACAGTACGTTGAGAATTCTGTCATTTTATAACTTTGTTATACTACATCATACCATAGATGGTTGATGATCCTATGATCACATCCAACACTAGGTTAATCTACATTGATGACTCCATCGTTTATTATTTCTAAACCATATTCCATGATGCAAATGATTGCATAAAATACATTTTGATATTTTTAAACCATCTTTGTCTAGCCGAAACTATTAGCATAGACATATGAATAATAGTACTTTTAAAAATCATTGGTCCAATAATCTGGCCCAATATATTTTTTTCGAAGACATACAAATGCAAAAATCAGCACGAAGTTAATAAATTTCGAAATCTAGCATAGCTAGAAGATTTGGAATATCCATTTTTCTCATTCATCAACATCAACTTTCTCCAACTATTTAGCAATTCTACCTATTTATAGCACCATTAATGCTTACTATACTGAAAATTCTTAGATCTCCACTTTACAACCTTCCTATACCCCAGTATACTTCATCAAACTTACCATACGTTATGAGTTCAAGAACTTGCCACAACAATATGAGTTTAGGAACTTATCCTGGCAATACATAGTCCAAGAACAAATCAGGGACTATCCATACACTTACGGGCTCAAAATATACATATAATTATGAGTCAGAAACTTACCATAAGCATGAGTTTTAAGAACTCGCAACTAATCTTAATATTTTCTAACTATCAAATATAAATATGAGAAAAGAATCACATTCTCTCCATATGTATATCGATAACGCGACACCAATATTTCAACAATTATCAATGTGATAAACTAAGTGGTCGTTAAACTAAGCACAAAACCCCTGCCCATATAAAGGTTTGTACAACTCAGCTATCACATGAGTCCTCAATTGAAATCCCACAATATCATAATTTTCTCTTTGCTCACTACGAATTTTCTTTAATCTGTACTTCATCATTTATAACTCCTTATGAGTTTACCTCATACCATCTCATAGTACATTTTCTTTATAGCGCGAGGCTATAACTTTTTAATCGCTTAACAAAACATTTGTCATTTCATAACTCAATCTGATCACGTTGTGATTCTATTTTATAATCGTCTTTCCATTACAACAATCTTTTCTCTATGTCTACGATCTTCTTTACCCTTCTCCTTAATCATATTATATTATGATTTCATTTACACTTTTCCTTTTATAGACCTCGTCTATTTATTATCACTTATCATTTTTATTACTGGAGTCAGGTAACTCCTAATTCTTATCTTTATATACTTTTCGAGATTCTTCTTTGAATCTTCTTGTTTATATATAACTTAATCACTTCTTTATGAATTTTCAAAATTTATTATCGATTAAACTCTATCTGAGTTTATATCTGTATTATCTCTGTCATTTTCACTTCGGTTCTAGCCTAAGGTACCTTTTCCTAA
The DNA here is from genome assembly GCA_034770075.1 of Aralia elata. Taxonomy (NCBI): domain Eukaryota; kingdom Viridiplantae; phylum Streptophyta; class Magnoliopsida; order Apiales; family Araliaceae; genus Aralia; species Aralia elata. The sequence goes on along the minus strand of CM068383.1, from coordinate 31,913,085 downwards.
GGTTTATAATCTGCAACTCTGATACCAACTGTAACGATCCTAAAATTTGGACAATTGCATCCCCGACTTTGGTCGTTAACAAAACATTTACAATCATCTTTTACATCGAATATCGATGCCATAGTTAATAAAATTGCAGAACAATTTTAAACTTCTCGGTCTTCTTTCTTTTATTTCCTGAATCACAACCTTTACGATTTGCTATATTCAATAAACGTATTTGTTTTACGATCCATGTTATCAGATTAGGTGATCTATGGAAGTTCAAGTATCAATGCCTAATGTTTTTTTTATACTGATCTTTCATCTGTACAATTCGACATACAAACAATCACCAAAATATATTCTCATTTCAGAACTAACATCCCTATTCATTGAACGTTTCACAATTTACATTATGTTTTGTACATCATCAATCTAATACCATATAGGTTTTATTTTCAAATAAAGAAAAAATTATTTCTTTGCACGTCTTCATTCCCTTATTGTCGAGATAGCAGATAATATTGCTTTAAAACCTTAACCTGCAAAAAGTTTAATTTTGCAAGATTGAGCTCGATAACTCAGCAAATCTAACAGTTTTCATGCATCACATAACACATAAAATTTTCATGCTCAGTTCATGCTCATATTAGACATGCATTTCAACTTCAAGCAATAAGAGTATAGATTTAGCATATTACGTATCATATCAAGACTGAGTACTAAAACTCAATCCGTTTTGGTCATAAGTTAACTTCTATAATCTCAACAAGCATAATAGGTAATTTATATATTCATGTCAAGTTAAGATAGCAAATAGTAACTGAAAGACTTGCCTTACGAGTTGATTACAACTACTGTTATCTGCGCTTCACGAATCCTATATAGTCATTTCATCACATATAAATACACATCGGTCATACAATCCTTTTCAATTTAGTTCATATTTAACTTAAGGTAAAAATCTTTAACCAACTTTCAAGACTTAACCCCCTTCTTACTCATAGTTTATTAGTTAGACATATAAACATCTTTATAAGTCTAATTCTATGTTTCATACTTCATTACTTAGTGATGAGTGAGTTTTATACCTACGAATCAGGTCTTGTTAGACTTAATTATTGCGGTCTTTAAGTGTTTTTAGTATTGTTTTATTCATTTTTGTGTTTGTTTATTGTAGGATTGGAGCTGGAGGGGCAAAATAGTCATTTTGGAGCTTAAAGGGTTAAAATCACACTTGATGGCATTTTTGTAAATCTGAGGGCATGACCTAGCGCCAGAAGCGCTAGGAATTATACTACTATAGCGCCAGAGGCGCTAGTGCACGAATTTTGTTGATGATGTGCGGCTGGATGGAAAAGAAGAAGCCAATTCGGAAGAGGATGAAAGCTATTATTGATAAGAGAGAGAGAAGGAAACCTAGAGAAGGAACTTGGAGACTTTAAGTTATTATTATTCTACTTTTCTAGAGAGATAGTTTCTGAAGTTTTACTGTGGTTTATTATTCAAGAGCTGGATTTTGATGTGGGTTTGAGCTTACTTTGGATTTTTGTCAACAATTGGGTTTGATCAATCTACTTCTTCTTACTTCAATTGATTGTTTATTTTCCTATGTGTAGTTTTGATCCCATAATGGCTTTTAGTTCAGTCATGAACTAATATCCATTATAGGATTCTAACGGATTTTAATATGTAGTCTAGTTATAAACTTGAGTGCTGGATTATTTTGTATAACATAAGAAACTTCTATCATGATTGTTTTGCATGAATGAATGCTTGATCACCATTCCCTCTCAGTGCTTGTATGGAATTGAAAAATAACATATGAGTATGGATTGTAATCATGATAGCTTGCGAATATGAGGCTTAATTGGATAGCTTAATATTTTGTGAATCAGATAGAAATATACTGTGTCACCGTAAGAGTCAAAAATAAGGGCTTGTGCTTTAAATCAGTATAATTGCAATTTCACATAGAAATATAGTGATGTTGGTTATAGTGGTGATTACATGGTGTCTAATGATTTTGGATATGATGTAAGTAGGTCATAATACATTGACAGATGGTTATGTCTATATTAGTGCTCTTGGCTATTTTTCTGTGATATGTGAACTGACTAGCATGATGGTGGTAATTAGATGAACTATTAAATGAAGTTAAGATCCCATTAATTCCAATTTTGATATATTTCATTATTATTTGCATCTTTAGTTGTTAATTGGTTTAGAAATAATTTTGTCACCAAAATTAAGTCATTAGTTTAGGCAAATAAATATAGTGATAGAACTGATGCATACTGATTTAATTTAGCACTTTCTCTTTGGGATGATACTATAATTCCTCTGTATTACTTGTTGATACATGTATGCTTGCATGAGTTAGAGCTCTTTTGTTAAAGATTAAAAAGAGGCAACAAGTTTTTGGCGCCGTTGCCGGGGAAAGGCGTTTAGATTTTTATTATTATCATCAGTTTTAAGTTATATTGTTTGACTTAGACAAATCTAATCTTTTCTCATTTCTGTTTTTGTTTTTGTTTTGGTTTCAGGTACTTGTAGAATTTTTATGCACACACGATCATCCAACTCAGAATTGACACCAGCACAGGATAATATTGACGTCAGAGGTTGGAAAGCAAGAGTGCGTAGAAATTTACAATCACAGTTGGAAGGAACTATACCGAATATGGCGGAAGAGCGAAGAGAGGAGCATAAAGCTTTGCGGGACTATTCTATGCCGAATATTAATGAACTACAGTCTAGCATAGTCAGACCGGCAATAGCAGCAAATATCTTTGAGATAAAACCGGGAACCATTCAAATGGTGCAGAATTCGGTTCAGTTTGGGGGTGCTGCTACAGACGATCCTAATGATCACCTATTGAGCTTCATTGAAATATGCGATACATTTAGGTACAATGGGGTGACGGAGGATGCCATCCGACTAAGACTGTTTCCATTCTCATTAAGGGATAGAGCGAGAAGTTGACTTCATTCTTTGCCTTCAGGATCAATTACTACATAGGAGGATCTAGCACAGAAGTTTTTAGCCAAGTTTTTCCCCATGGCGAAAACTGCGAAAATGAGGACAACAATCTCTCAGTTCGAGCAACAACAAGGTGAGTCCTTATACGAGGCCTGGGATATATACAAGGAGATGCTAAGGAAGTGTCTGCAGCATGGGATGTTAGATTGGATGGTGATCAACACATTTTATAATGGATTGGGATGGCAGTCGAGGCAAATGGTAGATCCAGCTGCAGGTGGAGCTTTAGGGGTGAAGAGCTATGACGAAGCTTATAACCTTATCGAGACTATGTCAGCAAGTGATTTTCAAAACCCTACAGCCAGAATGTCACAGCCCAGAGTTGCAGGTTTGTTGGAAGTGGATGCTATTACCCAGTTGTCAGCACAGATGGCAGCCATGGCAAAGAAAATTGATTCATTGTCAGAGAGTAAAGCCAAGTCAATTGCCTTCATATGCGAGATTTGTGCGGGGTCACACTCAACAGATCAATGTGCTATCAGCTCGGAGTCGGTGTAGTATGTGAACAGTTATAGGAAAGACCAAGGTCAGTTTCAGAACACATACAACCCCAACAACCGTAATCATCCAAACTTTAGTTGGTCAAATAATCAAGGAAATCAGCAACAACAGTTTCAGCAGAATCAACAGTTTCCATCTCAGCCAGCGCAGCAACAGTTTGCTCCACGACCACCTTTTCCACCAGGATTTTCTCAACAACAATTACATCAGACTCCATATGCACCTCAGCAAGAAAAGAAATCAGAAATGGAGGAGATGATGTTGAAGTACATGGCAAATACAGAGGTGATGATCAAAATCCAGGCAGTAGCTATTAAAAATCTGGAAACTCAAATGGGGCAAATGGCGACTATGCTTAACAACAGGCCCCAGGGTTCATTGCCAAGTAATACAACGATAAATCCACGAAAAGAGGGTAAAGAGCAGTGTCAGGCCATAACACTCAGATCTGGAAAGCAATATTCAGGAAATGCACCAGGCGCAGCAGCACCTAGTTTACAAGGGGATGATACTGGGGTTGAAACTGAGAAAGAAATTTAGGCTGATCAGAAAAAGAAGAAGGATGAGTCCGAGTCGCAACAAGTGGAGAAGGAGAAAGTGAGTTCAGATAAGAAGCCCGTGAATACAGTACCACAAGTTCACCCTCAAGTTCCATATCCACAAAGATTGAATAAGCAGAGGGAAGACAATCAGTTCAGAAAGTTTTTGGAGGTTTTCAAGAAACTGCAGATCAACATACCCTTCGCGGAGGCATTGGAACAAATGTCGAGTTACGCAAAGTTTATGAAGGGTATACTGTCAAGGAAGAGAAGATTAGACGAGTTTGAGACAGTGGCCTTGACAGAGGAATGCAGTGCAGTGCTTCAGCGTAAACTACCTCCAAAGCTGAAAGATCCGGGCAGTTTCACAATTCCATGTACGATCGGAAAAATGAACTTTAATAAATGTTTGTGTGATCTTGGGGCAAGTATCAACCTGATGCCTTTGTCTGTATTTAGTCAGTTGGGATTGCCGGAGCCAAGGCCAACAAATATTTTCTAGCAGTTAGCTGACAGATCCATCACGTATCCACGGGGTATAGTAGAGGACGTACTGGTAAAAGTGGACAAATTTATCTTTCCGACGGACTTTATCATCTTGGACTATGAGGAAGACAAGAGTATACCAATCATACTGGGGAGACCATTCCTAGCCACGGGGAGGACTCTGATAGACGTGCAGAAGGGGAGCTTACAATGTGGGTACATCATCAGGAGGTGAAGTTTAATGTTTTCAAGGCAATGAAGCTCCCAACCGATGAAGAGGAATGCTTCAGAGTTGACTTGGTGGATAATATAGTGAATGATGAAGTTGAGAGTTTGTTGGGATATGAACCAATGCAGAGAGTGATTGTTGAAGATTCATATTTGGAGGATGAAGAATGTGCCGAACTTGTGCAATATCTGGATACTACCCCCAAATTCGGAAAATTTAGAACACCTGTCGAGCCACTTACGAGAGTTGGAGAGACATCGGTAAAGTTGAAACCATCTCTTGAGACACCTCCCGAACTTCAACTAAAACCACTTCCAGATCATCTCAGGTACACATTTTTAAATAAAGATTCAAAACTACCTGTGATTATTTCTTCTGCACTAACATCTTTTTAGGAGGAAAAATTGCTACGAGTGCTTAGAGAGTTCAAATCAGCTATTAGATGGACCATAGCAGATATCAAGGGGATAAGCCCTTCGTTTTGCATGCATAAGATCCTGCTGGAAGATGGTAGCAAGCCGACGGTTGAGCAGCAGAGAAGGCTTAATCTGATAATGAAAGAAGTGGTCAAGAAAGAGGTACTGAAATGGCTAGATGCAGGAATAATCTACCCGATTTCGGACAGTTCATGGGTGAGCCCTGTGCAGTGCGTACCAAAGAAGGGTGGTATAACCGTTGTCACCAATGAGAATAACGAGCTGATCCCAATGCGAACCGTAACAGGGTGGAGAATCTGCATGGACTATCGAAAGCTTAACAAAGCTACAAGGAAGGACCATTTTCCACTTCCGTTTATCGATCAAATGTTGGACAGACTGGCGGGTCATGCGTATTATTGCCTTCTGGACAGGTATTCAGGCTACAATCAGATTATGATAGCTCCAGAAGACCAGGAAAAGACTACTTTTACATGTCCATACGGTAATTTTTCCTTCAGAAGGATGTCTTTCAGGTTGTGCAATGCTCCAGCCACCTTTTAGAGATGTATGACAGTAATTTTTTCAGACATGGTCGAACAGAATGTTGAGGTATTCATGGACGATTTTTTGGTATTTGGTGATTCTTTCGATTTATGCCTTGAAAATTTGGTGATGGTCTTAAAGATATGTGTTGAAACAAATCTAGTACTGAATTGGGAGAAATGCCATTTTATGGTACAAGAAGGAGTCATACTAGGACACAAAGTTTCGAAGAAAGGAATTGAGGTGGATAGGGCAAAGCTGGAAACTATTGAGAACCTACCTCCACCTACTTCAGTAAAAGGTGTCCGCAGTTTTCTTGGACATGCAAGCTTCTACCGCAGATTCATCAAGGACTTCTCCAAGATAACTAAACTATTGTGCAGTTTATTGCAGAAGGATGCACAGTTTAACTTCGACGAGGCTTGCATGAGAGCATTTGAGCACTTAAAGAGTAAATTAACTTCAGCGCCAGTTATCACAACACCAGATTGGGCATTGCCGTTTGAGCTGATGTGTGATGCCAGTGATTACACCGTGGGGCTGTTTTGGGGCAAAGGAAGGAGAAGATGTTTCATGTGATATACTATGTCAGCAAGACCCTTACGGATGCACAGTTAAATTATACCACCACAGAAAAAGAGTTATTGGTCATATCTGATAGGCACAAAGGTGATAGTGTACATGGATCACTCGGCAATCCGACATTTAGTGGCAAAGAAGGATGCGTAGCCCAGGCTAATCAGGTGGATATTATTACTACAGGAGTTTGATTTGGAGATCAAGGACAGGAAGGGTACCGAAAACCAAGTGGCAGATCACTTATCTCGGCTAGAGCAGCCGGAAAGGGAGATAGACGGCAAAGTTGCAATTAATGAATCCTTTCTGGATGAGCAGTTGTTTGTGGTGCAAGGGGTTTTGATCGCATGACTCGTCAGCAGAGTCGACTTGCTCAATGCCAAGCAGAGATCTATGCTTATAATGTTAATTGTTCTACAACGTTGGCGGATATATTTGAGCGGTTGAATCCTTTGGCAGGGCCATTTCAGTTTCCACCAGCTCCTCCTCTTTCTATTTACCCACCACCTGACTCGCCTCCTGATGCCGATGATGATGATGATGCTACCGATGGCAGTGATGACGAATATCATTTTCATCAGGGGAGTCCTCTGTTCTTAATCTCTACTATTTCTCAATGAGGACATTGTTCACTTCAGTTTGGGGGTAATTTTATGTTTTCATGCATGTAGTTTGTTTTGTTTCATTGTGTTTATACTTGTTGCATGATAGTTGCATTTTAGGGTGTGTCAAGCATTTAGTTGCATGAATCAGATAACAAATGACATAGTTGAACCATTGTGGCCAATGATAAGATCTAGTGTTAAGTAAAAGCGTGTTAATGATTGAAATCTAGTGTCGAGCGATAACTTGAACGGGGAAGTCGAATATTGTTGCCTCTTTTTAAGTCTTTAATAAAAGAGCTCTAACTCGTGCAAGTGTACACGGTCAACAAGTAATACAGAGGAAGTAGAGTATCGTCCCACAGAGAAAGGATTAAATTAAATCACTATGCATCAGTTCTATCACTATACTTATTTGCCTAAACTATCGACTTACTTTTGGTGACAAAATTATTTCTATATCAATTAATAACTAACTATGCAAATACTAACGAAATATATCAAGCCTGGAATTAATGAGATCCTAATTTCATTTAATAGTTCATCTAACTACCACTATCATGCTAGAAAGTTCACATATCACAGAAAAGTAGCCAAGAATACTAAAATAGACATAACCATTTGTCAATGCATTATGACCTACTTACATAATATCCATACTCAATAGACACCATGTAATCACCACTATAACCAAAATCACTATATTTCTATGTGAAATTGCAATTATATTGATTCTAAGCACAAGCCCTTATTCTAGCTCCTACGGTGAAACCGTATATTTCTATTTGATTCACAAAATATTAAGCTATCCAATTAAGCCTCATATTTGCAAGCTATCATGATTACAATCCATACTTATATGTTATTTCTCAATTCCATACAAGCACTGAAGTCGAATGGTGATCAAGCATTCACACATGCAAATTAATCATGATAGAAGTTTCTTATGATATGCAAAACAATCTAACAATGGAGCTTATAATTAGACTACATATTAAAATCCGTTAGAATCCCATAATGGAGATTAGTTCATGTCTGAACCAAAAGCCATTATGGGATCAAAACTAAACATGGAGAGTAAACAATCAATTGAAGTAAAAAAAAGTAGATTGATCAAACCCAATTGAAAAATAAAATCCAAAGTAAAGTTTAACCCACACCAATATCCAGCACTTGAACAATAATAATCCACAGAATATCTCTAACTTCTCTCTCAAGTAAAGTAGATTAATTACAAATAATATCTCCCAGTTCCTACTTTTAGGGTTTCCTTCTCACTATCTAATCAATATTAACTAGAATCCTCTTCCGAATTGGCTACTTCTTTTCCTTTCCAGCTGAACTTTGGCATCACAATTCGTGAACTAGCACCTCTGGCGCTAGCTTAGTACTACTCCAAGCGCTTCTAGCGATAGCCCATGTCCAGGAATTACAAAAATGCCACCAAGTGTATTTTAAGCTCCAAATTTACCCTTCTGCCCCTCCAGCTCCAACCTACAATAAATAAACACAAAAAAAATTAAAATAATACTAAAAACACTTAAAGACCACAATAATTAAGTCTAACAAAACCTGATTCGTAGGTATAAAACCCACTCATCAAATATGCTTGTCTGAATTTCATGTTAACAAGGAAATCATTTAGTCAACTGTTTAATCAATGTGATTCAAATTCTTATATAATCTGCATCTGGTAAGGAAATTGGGATAGAAAGTGATAATATCAGTGAAATGTCTATGAAGGCTTTAGTAAGCAAGAAAATAAGTTTGGGGGAGTTCTAAACAGAAAAACAAAGCAAAGCAAAAAAAAAACTTTCTTGGCTAGTTTAATTTTGTGGTCATTTCTACTTGAGTAATTAGATCCTTAGGGGTGTCTTGACACCTAGTGCCCTAAAATTAACTGGTTTGGGAGTCACTAGTTGAAAGCTCGTTACATGTGTAGTTTTGGTAAGCCTAAGGAAGTTAGACATTGCACATGCCAAGTAAAAAGAAAGGGAAGAAAATGAAAAAAAAAAGGCGAGATGGAGCATAAAACGCACTCGTAAATGAAGAAAACATGTCGTAACTCCCCTTGTGCTAATTACATGTTTACATGAGTTGGATTAGTTGTTTTACTAATAGAGGTGTGAAAAAAAATTTTGAGTTTCTTTCTAAGATATTGTTTATATGCCTAATTTGGGTTGTGATTGGTTATAAAAGTTGATACACACACACACAGCATGAATGATGACAAGCATGGTTTGATTAATCAGTTTGAGTGGGAGCTTTACATTAGATAGTCGGTTGAATTGGATTGTTTTATGGATATTTGAAGCTTGATATGGATTTCTATGTTGTTTTAGTTATTTGATTCGTTTTCATTATAGTTAGTTTGTATTTTTCATGTTGGTATTATTGTATTGCTTGGGGACAGGCAATTGGTTAAGTTTGGGGGTATTTGATGAGTGAGTTTTATACCTACGAATCAGGTCTTGTTAGACTTAATTATTGCGGTCTTTAAATGTTTTTAGTATTGTTTTATTCGTTTTTGTGTTTGTTTATTGTAGGATTGGAGCTGGAGGGGCAAAAGAGTCATTTTGGAGCTTAAAGGGCTAAAATCATACTTGATGGCATTGTTGTAAATCTGAGGGCATGACCTAGTGCCAGAAGCGCTAGGAATTATACTACTATAGCGCCAGAGGCGCTAGTGCACGAATTTTGTTGATGATGTGCGGCTGGATGGAAAAGAAGAAGCCAATTCGGAAGAGGATGAAAGCTATTATTGATAAGAGAGAGAGAAGGAAACCTAGAGAAGGAACTTGGAGACTTTAAGTTATTATTATTCTACTTTTCTAGAGAGATAGTTTCTGAAGTTTTACTGTGGTTTATTATTCAAGTGCTGGATTTTGATGTGGGTTTGAGCTTACTTTGGATTTTTGTCAACAATTGGGTTTGATCAATCTACTTCTTCTTACTTCAATTGCTTATTTATTTTTCTATGTGTAGTTTTGATCCCATAATGGCTTTTGGTTCAGTCATGAACTAATATCCATTATGGGATTCTAACGGATTTTAATATGTAGTCTAGTTATAAACTTGAGTGCTGGATTGTTTTGTATATCATAAGAAACTTCTATCATGATTGTTTTGCATGAATGAATGCTTGATCACCATTCGCTCTCAATGCTTGTATGGAATTGAAAAATAATATATGAGTATGGATTGTAATCATGATAGCTTGCGAATATGAGGCTTAATTGGATAGCTTAATATTTTGTGAATAAGATAGAAATATATTGTTTCACCGTAAGAGTCAAAAATAAGGGCTTGTGCTTTAAATCAGTATAATTGCAATTTCACATAGAAATATAGTGATGTTGGTTATAGTGGTGATTACATGGTGTCTAATGATTTTGGATATTATGTAAGTAGGTCATAATACAATGACAGATGGTTATGTCTATAGTAGTGCTCTTGGCTATTTTTCTGTGATATGTGAACTGACTAGCATGATGGTGGTAATTAGATGAACTATTAAATAAAGTTAAGATCCCATTAATTCCAATTTTGATATATTTCATTATTATTTGCATCTTTTGTTGTTAATTGGTTTAGAAATAATTTTGTCACCAAAATTAAGTCATTAGTTTAGGCAAATAAATATAGTGATAGAACTGATTCATAGTGATTTAATTTAGCACTTTCTCTGTGGGACGATACTCTACTTCCTCTGTATTACTTGTTGACACATGTATGCTTGCATGAGTTAGAGCTCTTTTGTTAAAGATTAAAAAGAGGCAACACTTAGATTTTCTCAAAATTTTATTATCTTATAATTTAATCTCATATTTAATCTTTGTTTGACATAGTTAAAACATTCTTGAATAGGCAATTTATTGAGTAACATATGTCCTGCTACTTAAGAGTCTCTATTACACATGCCCTATACTTTAGCTCTTTAATAAATTGATCTTGACAATCCTGTAGCACGGCGCGGCCGCGCGTTGAGAATAAGCTTGGGAGTGGCGCGACCGCGTTACTCCTATAAAAGCTCAGAACTGAGTTATTTCTATCTCTGTTCAACCATTATCAATCCAAGGTCATTAATAACCAACATAATATACAAAACATTTGGAAACTTTAATCCAGATTTAAAATCTTTTACAAACACGACAAGTTTTATCTTTTCAAAATAACTTAATTCCTCTTTTAAAAACTCTTGTCAATTCTAGCTTAGCTATGCCAATACATTCATGGTTAGACTAAAAAATCATATATGGTACATAACAGAGTATAAATGACTCAAGTACTCATGCCCAGAAACTCAGATTTCAAATAAACCATCTTGACATTGCTATAAAGCAGTGCAGCCGCGCTGGTTTTTGGCCTGAAAAGTGGCGCGACCGCGCCACTTCGGGACAGCCTCTCTTCTAAGCTTTCAATGGCAGAACCCAGAATTTCATCCTATCTTTCTATACTATTCCTATTACACCATGTATTACAACATATTCAAAGGCTTACTAGATTAGCATGACCACAGTTCATACCTATATATTACAGAATTATACTAATTCTCATGTTTTTAGTAAAATTTCTTCTTTTAAACAAACTATCAAACAACAAAAAGGCATGAGTTTAAGAGTTCAGATTCATAGAGTTTTAATTATACTCTAATCTAGATTTCCAATGGAAATCATCTCTTTAGACACCAACACATACTTCCAACTATATATTTCAATTCTAATATATAGCTTTTATATATAACATAGCAAGAGATAAAAATTTACCTCTTGATTGAATTCTTTGCTACAAGATTGATTTCCAATTCCTCCTTTGATCAGCTAGATGATCTAGGATGCTTGCTCATGCCCTTCCTTCTTCCTCCATAATCTGCTAAAGCTTTCTCCCAATTTTTCACAGTAACCCATCTTACTCTCTCTTACTAGTTTCTTTTGGGTAGAATATACTTGCAAAGCTTGACAAGTGTTTTAGGGTCGGTATATTTGTAGAGCTTAGGAATTCTTTGCTCCTCCGCCCCTCCATTATCTTTTCATCAGTTTTGCAAACCCTTTCTCCTTCCATTCATCATTTAATCTAAGAGTGAGAGAGAGAAGTTGAGAATGTCAATGGGTTTTTAGGAAGAAAACTCTCACTCACTGATGAGTGTGTTTTATATACACAAATTGGGTACTTTTAGCCTTGATAATTTGTAAGTCTTTAGCTATTTCGTTTGGTTTTATGTGTTTTCATCTTATTATTGTGTAATGTGGTTTTGTATTACTTTTATATGTTTTTGTATGCTTTTATGTGTTTTTACTTTGTTTTGTAGGAATTGAAATAAAGGCCCCTTGGATCGATGCGTTTTTGGCCTGAATCTAGCATTCCAACTGCTTGTTTTTCAATTTCACCCATGCTCCAATCCGAATCTCTCAAAACTCAAAGCATGAAAGTTGTAGATCTTTGTCTTAGCTTTCCAGAGCATCTGGAATCATCCAATTTGAAGTTCGTATGAGAGAGTTATGGTCATTTTACTATCGGATTTGGCATTCATTTTACACAGCAGTTGCTTCGGGCTCCATTTGAGCCTTGCTCTGGCCATTATCTCGACGAGCTCCAGTTATGCAGTGTTATAGAGCTACTTCTTAACTTTCCATAGCCTCCTTAATTGCCTTAATCTGAGTTCAGACGAAGAAGTTATGGTCATTTTTCCTGAGCTCGCCGGGGCGGGAATTTCCTACACAATTCCTCGCCGCGGCGAGTTCGCGCCGCGGCGAGAAACTTAGGCCAATTTGGTCGCCGGGGCGAGCTCGTCGCGGACAACAGCTGAGTTTTTGCAATTTTTGGTCCAAAACTCGGGAAATAGCTAGGTTTTTGAAGACCCAACTCTTATAACATCCAGGGGGTGGCAAAAACACATCATTCTTCATTTCTACTTGAAACCTAGAGTGAGAAAGAGAGAGAGAGGCGGCTTGGAGAGGGAGGCCATGGCTCTTGGCCATGGTTCTTCAAGAGCTTCAAGGAGCAACAATGGTGGGAGCTTCAACAACATCAATGGAGGAGCTTCAACCAACAACTAAAGGAAGTCATCCTTTCTTTTCTTTTTCCTCTAGTGGCTAGAACTCATTCTTGGGGATCTAGTGCTACCAATTGTAACACCAATGGAGGCAAGGAATTGAGTTAAACTTCTAGTTCTTATTTGATACTTGTATTATCCATGGATGATTATCCAATATTTGGAATAGTTTGATTTATTTGTTATGAATTAAACTTTTATCTTGCTTTCATTTTGATTGGTACCATATGGATTGGTTCTTTATATTTTGTGCTTAATGTTTAATTGCTAAGGAATTGGTGATTAGCTTGGTAATCTATATGAAATTGGAAAATGGATTATAGATTCATACCATGAATATAATGACATGTGATTGTGTTATACATAATTTGTGTTTTGCCAATTCATTGTGACCACCATGATCAAAAGGAGAGTTAAGAGATTTGAACAAAGTAATGCACACCAAGTGTTTGACAAAATGCTTGAGTGTGGATTTTTTGTTCTTAGCTCTTTACCTATCTATTTATGTTTTATTAAATTTGTTTAATTAAGATCGAGATGCTTTGAAATTGTTATTAGGCTACATTAGAGATAATTCCTCGTGGGATCGATACTCTATTTACACTTTATTACTTGTTGACCGCATATACTTGCGCGTATTTGTCATTATATTAATCGGACAACAAGTTTTTGGCGCCGTTGTCAGGGAATTAGTTTTCTAATGTTTTCCAATGGTGATTTCAATCGATTTGATCATAGGTTAAACTTTAATTCATGTATTTATTTTATGATTACACGTGTTCACCAATTGTGATAAATAGGCTGACAGGACAATGGGTAAAATCATTGCTCGTGTCCGAGACTTGGCGTAAGCTGGGGCCTCACAGTTCTATTTATTATTATTGTTTGCGAATTGGATTGGTAAGACTTGGGATAAGCTAGGGCCTTGCCCGAGACTTGGTGTAAGCTGGGGCCTCAAGGTTCAATTTTGCATGACATGTTTTTATTAAAAAAAAAGAGCTATAATTTAAACTTGTATTTCTGTTTTAATTAAAGGTAGGCCGAGGACTATAAACCAAGCGCTTGATGGGAGGCAACCCATTATCTCTATCCGTATCTTTATGTTTAGTTGTTATATTTTAATTTCGCAAGTTTCAAAATTTTCAAATTTCTAAATTTCAATGCAAGTGTTTTTATTAGTTTAGCCTGTGACTTTGATTTGCTATTTAGGACCATTCCTCGCTCAAATTGTCTAATGTATTCTTGGTATGTTGCATTGTATCAGGTTGGGTGTGTTGAGGATGGCCATTGCTTTGAATTGTGAAAAATCAAGTTTTGAGATACAGGGGGTTGGCGTCGCGGCGAGCTCCTGAAGAACAAAATTCCCGCCCCGGCGAGAGCTCGCCCCGGCGGCAAAACGCAGTACAAAATTCTCGCCCCAGCGAACTCACAAAGCATGATTTTCTCGCCCCGGCGAGCCGAGCTAAAAAAATTTTAATTATTTCTTCCCAAGCCGGATTGTATTATCATTCACACTTCCAAACTCATTCTTCCCCTCTCCCACATGGATTCATCTTAACCCACTGATCATTCAAAAGGATTCATCTCCAAATTGAAGGTACTAAATAAACAACTTCTTTTGCCAACACAAAGCAAGGTACTCACTCCAATTTTTGCATACAAGTAAAATAAATTTGTCAATTGTGATGGGTATTCTTGGTTAGTTAAACTATTGTACTTGGATTTGTATTGGGTAATCATGCACTGTCAAATTTGGATAAATTTAGATTGGTTGCCCAATTGAGTTTGTGTTGGCTCAATTGGAGGATTTTGGGTTATTCATTGCTATGATTTGATTGAATATTACAATAACTTAGCAATTTTTGTTGAAACTGAGTTTGGGGGAGGTAGTTAATGAAGAATTTCAGTCAGTGCACATCACGTAGTCAACGAATGGTCTAAAAGAAAGTTGGCCTGATTGAGCATTGTTTGGTAAGGAATTGCTTGGTTATTATCCGAAAGCCGCCTCAATGCATGTTCCTGAGCCATAACCGTTACCAGTTTATCCACCATCAGACTCAAATGTTTAGAAGGCTATGGTCGAGCATGACGCTTGGCCAATCAGGGAAGTTCTCAGTTTTCATTTCTTTATCTTATAAACAATGAGGACATTGTTAATTAACATCATCTCTTTTTCTTTTCTTAGTTTGTTCAATTTGAAGTATTTTTTCATGCAAGTCAAGTATGTAAAGTCCATTCAGTAAATTACCAACACCATATAAAACATTTTTATTATAAATAGAATAACTGTTGTTCTTTATTATAATATCAAAACCATCCATATCCAATACAGAAATTGAAATAATGTTTCTAATGAGTGTTGGAACATAATAACAATTATTTAAACTAATGAACTTGCCCGAAGACAGTGCTAAACAATAAGTCCCTACAGCCAATGCATCAACCTTTGCTCCATTTCCCACTCGTAGGACGACTTCATCCTTGTTCAGCTTCCTACTTCTGCTTAGTCCCTGCATATTATTACATATGTGAGAACTACAGCCGGTATCCAATACCCAAGTAGAATTTTGACTTTCGAAAAAATTAATTTCAATCATGAACAAACCTAGATCGGAAGTCGAAGCTTCTCCAAGCTTCTTTTGGCCCGCAAGATACTCCTTGCAGTTCCTCTTCCAATGTCCCGGCTTATTGCAATGGTAGCAAATTCCTTTGCTATCTGGATCAGGTTTCTTTTTATCCTTTCCCTTCGCCTTTCCCTTAGCCTTCTTGTTTTTCTTCTTTTCAGAAGATACCTTGGGCCTCTTCCTTTTCTTGGAAGAATCATCCACTAGTAGGACTTGATTCTTGTTGGATGAGAAGTGACCTTCAGTAGTTTTCAACATGTTAAGTAACTCAGGCAAGCTGACGTCCAACTTATTCATGTGAAAATTCACAACAAATTGTGAGAAGGTGTCCGAGAGTGACTGCAAGATCAAATCTTGGCTTAACTCCCCATCCATCACGAACCCAAGCTGTCCAAGTTGTTCAATCAGATTGATCATCTTAAGGACATGAGTCTCAACAGCACTGCCCTCAGTCATACGAGATCGGAAGAGCTCCTTAGATATCTGATATCTAGCAGTCCTACTTTGCTCACCATACAACTCTTTGAGGTGCAGCAATATAGTAGGAGCATCCATAGTTTCATGCTGACGCTAAAGCTCGTTACTCATGGATGCGAGCATGATGCATTGAGCCAAGATTGCATCATCTTGCCACTTTCTAAAAGCAGCAATCTCTTCCTCAGGGACTGTTTCTGCAACACTTGCAGGGACTGACGAATTTAGGACATAAGAAATCTTTTCAGTAGTGAGAAAAATTCTCAGATTCCTTAACCAGTCCGTGTAATTCGGTCCGGTCAGTTTGTTAGCATCAAGTATGCTACGCAGTGATAGTGAGTTTGGCATTTTTAAATTCTACATGTGAAATAGACAACATTTTAGCATACATTCATTTAATTAATTACCAAAATAAATTAGGTCTTTATTTTAAATTGGTATCTCCCACTATTTTCATCAAACCATATTACCCTCATTATATAGTTCGGCAATTCTAATTAAAGATTTGCTAGTGAGATTAAGGATCCCATTTCAAATGTATATAGCCTTGTGGTGACACAACAAGCGATATATAAATAAATAGGTAGACAACTATTGTCAATTACATCACTATGTAACTCCTTGTATTTTGCCTCTTAGATTATTTTGATCAAGTGGTGACACATCCGAATCAAAATTATCCAAGTTAAGTCCAACCTAGCACTTCCATATATTCGAAAGAAAAACCCTGTCCTTGTGGTGACACAACAAAACAGCATCGTTCAGTCTATTTATAAGCATCAAATGTGATAAAGCAACATCTTAAATATTTAATACTTGCCTTGTGGTGACACAACAAACTCATATTAAATATTTAATACTCTATTGTTTTACCATGCTAGAAGGCGACGTTCGATAATCCAAATATCTTTGAACGCTTAGGACTTAATATAATTACTTTGAGGGGTTTATTATTATTAGTCTCATCTTGTTTAGCGCGCATGCACATATATATATAAAATACGCGTCATATTATTTTACATGCGAAGCATGTTGGATAATATATAATATATATATATATATATAATAAGCATGCACATATAGAATACTAAATTCTACCCGGATTGATTATGGACTTTTATTCTAGTTTGGTTCACTAGAGCCACCAAGTGAACCAAAAGGTCAAACCTAGGGTGCAAGAATAAAATTTAAATATAACTATTACATTTAAACCCGGGCTCCAATACAAACGGGTCTTCAAGCGCTCCTTGCTCCTTTGTCTCCAATTCTTCAAAAATTAATTCTAACTAGTCCTATTACAATAAACTATTTACAATAAATAGAAACCTTGATCAGCAGTCAAGGGGAAGTACATAGGAGGGAGATAGAATTTACATTAAGAAAAATTAGAGAAGACGAGGTACGCAGACCACATTTATAAAAAACCCATACATTCAAGCATCCACTAAAATAAATCCAATCACACATTGGTCAATAGTCCATAATCAATCCCTATTTATTATCATACATATCTCTATATGTATCAATAAATAACATTCATCCCATGAATAATAAAACCATTCCATATATGCATCGATATCAATTAATGGGCAAAAGTTTTTGTTAATATTTAGTTTTGAAACAAAATAAACTCTTTTATTTTAATCAAAAACCAAATCTAAATTAAACTCCTTTAATTTTTTTTAGCAATCTGAAATCCTATTCCAGATAAAATAAACTCTTTATTTTAAACTTATATCAATTAAACAAACCATTTATTTTAATTGAAGAAAAAAAATATTTTTCAGATTCTGCTTACCGGCGCAGCTGCGCCCAGAATGAACTGGGCAACGGCGCAGCTGCGCTGCTCCCCAAAAAAAAAACGATTCTGGGTTTCGGCGCAGCTGCGCTCCAAAATGAACTGGAGGCGGCGCAGCTGCGCCGTGTCGCTGATTCAGAAAAATTTTTATTCTGCCCAAAAATTTCAATCCAATCACATATCAAGCATACATGGAATCATCAAAATCGATAATTAGCACAAGATTAGGCTTTGATACCACTGTTAGGTTTGTATATAGCGCGAACATGCAATCAAATTACATAAATAGTGCGGAAGCGCGATAAAATCGGATTTTAAAATTATATACAAACGATCACCAAGATCAATCTATGTGCTCAATTAACGATATAAACGAAAGATAAAGAGAATAAGAATTATACCCTCGTAGAACAAAGCTTCCTCGAGTACAAGTTCAACTCCTAGTCCTTCGTGTTCTCCTCGAATGCTACGATGTGATTCCTTCCTTTGATCAACGTTAGCCACCCAAGTGTTTGGCCTCTAGAGGTGATCCACCAAGGAAGAACAAGTATTCAAGAAGTTGGGTATTTGGCAAAACCCTAGTTTCTATCTCTATAGAAATTGTAAGTACTCTCCACAATCTAATGCAAGAGTGTGTAACCCTAATCTATGATAAGACTCCTCTTATTTATAGATGTAGGAATAACCCTTCCCTAAACTATTTAGGATTAGGGTTTGTATTATAATTAAACTCCTTTAATTAATAATGTTCCTAATCCAATTAGGAATTCATGGGAGAGTACTTCTATTAATTAATTCTCAATCTCTATTAGGAATTAAATAATAGTAATAGTAATAATAATAATAAGACTCCTCTTATTAATTTATATTTAATATTTCTAAAATATTAAATAATAAATATTAAGCTATTTAATTTATTCTATCTCCATAGATTAAATTAAATACACTTAACTTATTATTACAATTATGCCATTTACTTCTTAAATAAATATTTTCCTTTTACGGTGTGACCCTTTAGGTTCTCCATATTAAACCGGTTGTGAATAAATCAATTAGAACAATTCTAATCTTATTTAAATAAATAAATTAAATTATTTAATTCATTTAAATAAATAATATTTATTCTACAATAAGGGTAAGCCCCCTTAGCGATCAACGACTTTCCAGATAATATAGATTTCAACATTAATCACAAAAGAACCTTTGAGTAAATAGTTACCGTACAATTCAATCCTTCTACCATACAATGTCCCAATTAAATATAAGACATGGATTTACTGTCAAGTCTTATTTTATTTAATTATATGTATTTCGATTCTCAAATGCACAACTCTAATTAATGCAAATTAGAAACTCCTTTCTAATTTCATTCTGCCTT
Organism: Aralia elata; assembly: GCA_034770075.1. Taxonomy (NCBI): domain Eukaryota; kingdom Viridiplantae; phylum Streptophyta; class Magnoliopsida; order Apiales; family Araliaceae; genus Aralia; species Aralia elata. The sequence continues at coordinate 31,893,839 of CM068383.1, read as the reverse complement.
GGCCAAGGACTACTGAGTTATCATTTATCGAATCACATAGGACATTCACATCTTTTACTAGACGAGGTAGATTCTTTGTTGATCATTCACCTATCTCCATGTATAACTAATTATACCCAATCATACACTTTGATATACCCACAAGGTCTTAAGGGACATGTCAAAGTATAACTCATCATACACAAGATACTATGATGATCTCAAGTCCAAGGATCACTTGTACTACTATCACTAGAGGAATTCCTATTGACAGACGAGTAAAACTCCATTAGGTATTCCTTAGCGAGCCACGTTCAGTGAACTTATTCTCCAATAAGCACCTACATACTTGCTTTAGTGTCTCCACACAAATGATTATGAGATCAATCATCCTCTTCCTAAGAGCAAGCAACGTATGTACTAATCTATCCGGATACACTAATCCCCAATTTAGTAATCCAACGATTAGGAACAATTTTAGTTTGTGAGCTATCTAGAATTTAGATCTCATTAGCATGATCACCATCATGATTCTAAAAGCATTGCTCAAAACTATGGGTTTATCAGATTTAATATAACAGCACCATGTAGATAATATAAAATGCCTTTTGAGAAAATCAATTCTTTATTAATAAATGAATAAGATTACAAAGTATATGCTACATCATAAATATGATTGGCTTGTGTGCATACTACTTTCAGAATGAAGAACTTAAACGTTTCACAGTCCAACAACAGATCGTGAATTCAAATGCACAAGGTGTGAATATCATTAATTATCTTGGATGTGGAGTAATTGACAATAAGTAATCCACTAATATGGTTTAACAGTAATAACTCCATTTGAGTCATGAAACGTGCAACAATATACAACAGTTGTATAAAATAGGAAACCTGCTCAAGTATAATTCGAGTAAGGTTAGGGAAGCTTACCCTAGACAAGGGTTAGAGAAGAAACTTGCCTGGTGCGTCTACTACAATATTAGAACACACGCTCCTTAATGCCCTACACAATTAAGTACATATTCACATAACAATTAGTCACATACTGGATACCAAATAATGGTTTATACAACTCTGTAAGGTTTCATTAAAAATTGTTGTAACGATTAGTCACATAAGGACTAGGTTCAAAACAGATATAACATCATTAAAACACATTGATTGCCACTACGCGGTCTCGCTCACCGGGTGTTCATTAACTGCCCAGCTCGCCGGTGAGCTGGCGGGGCTGTAAGGGGGCAGCGCCCCCTAGAAGCCAAACGTAAGTTGCAATCGGATTATTCAATTTACGCCTTAGGACAACACCACTTTGGTTGACACTTGATGTAAAATTAAGCACTTAAGGCTTAACAAGATATAATTAACTAACGTGTCTAATCATTTTGTACAAAAATATAAGTTTTGGACCTGCTGGGAAAATTCACTGGGTCCGACCCGACCCGACCCGGTCCTGACCCGGCACTCGCACTACGGCTCCAAGCTCAGTACTAGAACCGGTGCTGCGATGTCGTTCCCTTGTCCGCCTTCTGCCACGTGGCGGCGCTGCGGCGCCATGCTTAGTGTTAGAAGTGGCGTTGCGGCACCAGGCTTAGTGTTAGAAGTGGCGTTGCGGCGCCAGTCCCTACTCCTTTTCCTATTTTTCCCCGCTCGGCGGCGGCATCTGTAACACCTATGAATGGCGCGATAGTGCCAACCATCCAGTGGCCAGATTCTGGGGTTTTGCCCAGTTCGCGACCTCGACCTCCTTCGACTCCAACCTTCATAACTCCTTCTATACACAAGCAAATTGATCCATTTCGAACTCTATGAACTCCTAAGACATAGGGCTACAACATATCAAAAATTTAGAGCTACCCATAAACATTAACACGACCAATTTTTGAGCCAAAGCACAAAATGAAAACTCTATTTTTGGGTTCTTGGTGTTCTTCACCAAAATTAACACCAAATCTTCGTTTTAATTCCTTTTAACTCCATTCCAACTGAGTTATGAAGATAACCCATGGAACTACAATATTATAACAACAATTAAACCAAACAATTACTCAATCAAGGCTTTATAGTCCTCTAAATCGTCCGAAAGTTATTTTATTCAAAAAGTCTAAAGTTTCATCCTTTATGTTAAGGTTCGGATCATTCATCGATTTTGTTCCACTTTGAGGTTATTAATAGCTTACAAGATGTCTTGGTAACAATAAGAATCGACCACAACAAACAATAACGACAATAATTAGAAGAAATGCTCAAACCCAACGGTTTGAGCTCAAGAACTCAAGAACACTCGAAAAATGGAAATGAGATGGATTGAGGTTGGGTTACCTCTGATTATTGCTACAAATGGAGTTGTGGAGACTGGTTAGTCTTCTTCTCCGTTTCTTTCTTGGTCCCGTACACTCCTTCCTCTCTTCTATTTTCTGCAATTTTCTCTCCTTCTCTTTCCCTGTTCTTCTCCTTCTCCCGCTCCTTCTTTCTTCTTCAGCTTTCTCCCTCTCTGTCTCTATCTCTACAGCAACTTGGAATGGGTTGGGAGTTGAATGAGAAGCATATGGAATTTGCAAGAGAGAACGGAATGGGGACTGAACATGGCTTCGATAGAATGAAGGGAGTAACCTCCCAAGCTCCTTGAAAATGTTATAGAGAGAAATGTTCAGCATTTTAGAAAATTGAGGCATTGAGCCTAGCAAAGAGCAGCATGCTGCCGACCATGCTCTCCTCTCCCTCCTCTGATTGGTCCAAAGGTTTAAGTTGGTTCTCTCTTGGAGTAACATGCAAAAATAAATACACAAATACACCAAAAATATATCCGAACACTCCCACTTTTGTACCCAATTTGCGTAATAGCTCTACCTATAATTAAAATGGTTATTACCATAAATATTGGGATGGGTAAAAATAATTATCATGAGATTTATCCATTAATTCGGAACACCCATAGTAAACATTTCGGATATAAATTAAATCACTAATGAGCTCAAATAAATATTTCAGCGGTTGAAAAAATTATCACTTCGCTCATACGTATTAATGAAAATTATTAAAATCGAAAAAGACACAAAAATATTTTGGCGTGAATAGTGCCTCGGGAAACGTGCCTCATGAATAGTGATTTAGCGACGCTACGCGAAATCAATTATTCACTTAAACAAAACTATAACACGTAAAATTTCATGCATTCACATAATCCAGGTTGTCACACAACCTTTAAACATGCAACACAAAAATAATATTAATAAAATTTAATATAATCATTAATATTCAAAAATTCGAATTACAAGGCAAATCTAGAATTCCCGGTCGTTACTCCGCATAGAAGGACGTCGGACATCGGACGTTCGCAGCCGGGCAAACTTTAATTAATTTTAATATATCTATCGTGTCATGTATTGTATTAAAAGTAGTTTTTTAATATATAATCCTATATATATATACACATATATATATATATATATGTATATATATATATACACATATATATATATATACACATATATATACATATATATATATATATGGGAATTAGTTAAATAAATATAAAGAATGTGGTGGGGTGAAATATAATAAAGGTTGGCGAATCTCAAAACCCCAGGAACCCCATCGTCATTGCCTACTCCTCTGAGAACTTCTTTGTTTGTATTGTTTCAATTATTTTATAAATAAAAAAATTGAACATTATTATGGTATTTTATGTTTTAAAAGAGAAATATATCTCTAATTTTAAAACAAACAAAAAAGAAAAATATATCTCTAATTTTGAAACAAATATAGTATTATTAACACTCAATTATAAGTTTCTGACAATTGTATGTGATACATGTATTCATTTTTTTTGTGCAAAGCTTAGTCATTAAAAGCTATAGAAAATTAATTTGTGAAATTCAAAAAAATATCTTATAATCATCATATATAAAATAAATAAGAAATTAAAAATAATGTTATTTAAGAAACAAATCAGTGCTTTGTAAGTGATACGTGGCTAGTTTATAATTGAATTGGGAATATGAGTTATTTTGATTAGGACTAGACGCAATCTTTAGAATCTTTAGCTAAGAAAGACATGGATCAATCTCATCGAGATTTTTCCATGTGTCTATGAACTCTAAATTAACCTAACACTATAGCTTAGTTGATTTTTTTATCCCCATTTAAGAAGTATATATTTATGTACATGTTTGCCTAATTCTATACTAGCACAAATAGGCAAGTATACGCAGTCCACACGTAATAAAGTGTAAGTAGAGTATCGTTCCCACGGAGAAAAACTGTAATTTATAATAATAACTAGCCAATTTTATTAAACAATCGATTTAAGATTTGTGAATTTTGAAAATTAACTAATTAATTTTAACTAAAACTAACTACCACAAGTTCGAGAACAGATTTTAAAGACTTAAGACTAAAACTTCACTTGTTGCTTCACCTTGATCAATACACTTCCTGTCAAATTATGCTAAATATTCCAGATTGTTAATCGAGAACTCATCAATATTTATGACCATCTCTCGATGTATCATAAATAAATCAACTTAAATCTGCAGATGATAGAATTAAGATGAACACCCTAATTAACCAATTCACTATATCTCTATGTGAATTACAATTAAAAAGGATTTAACGCATAGGTTCCCTATCAGATTACATGCGATGTATAGGTATATCTCTATCCTAAACATAAATCATGAATTCCATCACCATGCAGAAAGTACAATCACATGCTATTATGATTATATCTAAACTTATAATCTATCTCTCGAGTTCATATAGAGTATCACAGTAATTACTGGCCAGACAATTAAGCAATTAGTTGCAAACCATAATAGACCAACAATAATTAACCAATAAGCATATTAGTTAAAACTACACAACAACGTCCATTGTAATCTTAAAAAGAAATTAGTTCATAATTAAACTGAAATCCATCATCCACAATTGATTCAACATTTAGAATACAAAATAGAAGTTTGAAGGAAAGAATAGAATCTGTATCGCAAGCCTTAAGTCTCTCCTTCAGCTCCTATGTTGAATCCTCCTTGCTCTTCCAATTGCTTTTGGTCTCCAAGTCTCTGTCTCCAAACTAGGGTTTTGCTAATAAGTTCAACAACCCTAAAAACTGACTTAAAACATCTATATATAGTGCCTGACATAATCCCTAATTTAATTAGAAGTCTAGAAATAAGTTACACATCAATTGCTTAATTTAAATGAAAAGTCAAAGTTTTGGTCAAATCCCGAACCGGCGCGGCTGCGCTTGAAATAGGCTTGAATAGGGTGGGTCGTGCTGCATTGGCAGAAGGAACAATTTAAGCTCTGAAGACTGACGCGACCACGCTGCCCCCTACCTCAAATTGGGCGCGGCCGCGTTCACCTCTGTCTGCAATTTTCTTAATCCTTTTGCTGCTCTTTTGTACAACTTTCGCCAATCCAATTCCTAATGCACGTAACCTACAAAAACACATAAAATGCATGACAATTAACTAAAACTCATGAAAACCAATAATAATTCACATCAATTGATACCCGATTCGTAGGTATGAAACATACTCATCAAATACCCTCAAACTTTGAACTATTGTTTGTCCCAAGCAACACAATGCAACACAATGACTTGAATGCAAATTACTATCTAACATGCCTACGAATCCAGTAAGCAAATGGTATGATACTTAACAACAAGCTTTAGAGATATTATCAAGGTACTTAAACAACAAATCCAATCAATGCAAGGTCAATAACTCAATCAATTAAATAACCCACACTTGTCATCACTCATGTTGTGTGTGTGTGCTCATTAACCATCTTAACCAACTATAGCTCAAGATTAGCCACATAACCAACTCTTAAGAAAGAAAAGTCTAGTTCCATATCATTCTATGCAAATATGACAATTCTGGCTAAAACTAAGCAATCACTAAGTATAGGGGTCTCGACGAGGTTTATTTCTACCTTTATTCTTTCATAAGTGCGTTTTACGCTCCATCTCATGTTTATACTTAACTGTGCAATGTCGTACTCTCTTAGGCTTTTCAAAGTTACCCATGTAGCGAGCTTTCAATCAGTGACTCCCAAACCAGTTGGATTTAGGGCACCAGGTGTTAAAACACCCCTAAGGATCTAATTACCCGAGTAACAAAGGTCACAAAGCCCAACTAGTCAAAGCATTTATTCTTTCTTTTTTTCTTTTTTTCTATTTTTTTCTTCTTTTTAAATAAAAATAATACAATTACCCCTTAGATTCCCCCAAACTTAAGTTTTCACCTCATTTTAGCCTTTATTATCAATTTACTAATTCCCTTAATTTTAAACAAAGCTTTCCCATCAGAAGCTAGTTATGAGCCTTTGCACTAAGTTTATCAAAACAATCAAAGTCCATGTGTTAACCGGTTAACATAAGTTTAAGACAGGCATAGACTACCCTCATGATTGAAATTACGACTAAGCATCAATCATCAACATTATTCAAGTTATCATGTAGTACCAATCTCATCATCGATCGAGCCAAAATCAAACCATCTATTGCTTAGATTCATGCAAACACACTATATGTAATTAACTACCAATTACTAAATGCCAACATGGTAACAAATATGCTAAACTGATTGCCAAACTAAAATGCAACACATCACAATGAAAAACACATAACAGAAAGGAAACCCCCCCAAACTTATTAAAGACAATGCCCTCATTGGATAATAATAATAAAAAATATCAGAAGAACTCCCCTAATCCAAAGCGACATTGATGTCCTCCTTGCCATCATCATTAAAAGGTGTATTCGGGGGAGGATAAGTTGGGGCAGTGCCAAACATTGGGAATTGAACTTGAACACCCAGCTGAGTGAATGCTTGAAAGAGACTTTTAGAGAACTGCGACGTGAAGGACCGGAGCTCATCCACACTTGTGTAAAGTGAATCCATCCGTCGTTGCATACGTCGTTCCATCTGGTCCAACCATGCCTGGTATCCATCCACTAATAAATCTGGCACTGCCATAGGCTGGTCGGATGCCTCCTCACTCTCGCTCTGACCAGAAATGATAAAACCTGCCCCTCGAGAATGAGACTGACCACCTCCCCAGACCTTGAACTTCTCAATCGTAGTATGGTCAATAGTGTTCATGGGAAGCTGCAAAGGCTAACCATCATCCGAATGCACCCTAGTAGCAACACACAATCTAGAAATAATCGAGGCATGCGGGATACCACCGGAGGTACCTCCTTACAGATACTGGCGAATGGACTGATTGATAACATACCCAATGTCTATCTTCCTTCCCCGGACAATGCCGTAAAGCAAAATGGCTTTATCCTTGGTCACATCATTCTGATGCCTTGTTGGTATCAAATTGGCACAAATAAAATTGTACCACGCCTTGCCATATCTGCTTAAGGCCGTGTGTGAAAAATATAACTTCTGATTAGTAACCTGTTTAGTAGTCCACACAGTGCCCGGCTTGCACAGAATCCTCATTATATCATCCAACTTTGTGTCCCATCTCGTTGAGTAGAACTACTCTGGATCATTCGGTTAAACATTTGGTAAGTGGAACAGCTAATTAATGTTTTCTTTGGTATATGACACCTGACAGCCCCTCACGAAAGTAGTTCCATCCTTTGTAATCTTTGCATACGCGTAGAACTCCTTGACAATCGATATTGGGGCTGCCATTGGAGGTTCTGTGAAAAGTAGTCATCTCATTCCCCTGATCATGTTCATCATCTGCCCATCCAATCTGGGATTCGGCTCGAGTCCCCGTTCCAAAACAAATGTCTTACCTAGCAAATTATGATAGAAGTAACTTTCTGCATCTGCGTTAACGAATCAATACTATCAAAGGCTTCTGGTTCAGTTTGCTCATGGGAACTAGACGATTCATCGTGTTATCTTTTGGATACCATTAATAATTCAATGTTAGACCTTGAGAGTATTAGAAATTGGAGCCCCTAAAGCTTTCCCCCAAACTTATGTAAAACTCGCCAGTGTGCTCTTTCAATCCTTTTCACAAACACTTAGGGTGCACTCTATTAGTGCCCAAAAATTAATACTCTAGTTTGTATGTATAATGTGCCAATGCAGTGCACTCAATCCCAATTCAAAAACAGCACAAGCAATAGAAACCTAGCAAACAATAATAAACTCACCAACTGGAAACCAGTAAAAGACCCAACTCCCCCAAACTTGAACTGTTACTTGAGATGAAGCTCAATCCCCCACTATAATTCGTCTGATTGAATGTTTTCCCACAATCTTTCCTTCAATGTTTTGGCTGCAGATGAAATTGTAATTGAGAGTTGAGAGAATGTTTTCAATGCTAGAGGAAACTGGCTTCTTGTCTGAGAATGAATGATAGTTTGCCTGTGTGAGGAATTTGTGGGTAAATGAGTAGATGGTAGAGAGAGAGTGTGTGTTAGATTTTGATCGTGGGGGAATGGATTTGGTGGGTCAGCCGAAGGAAGTGAGGGAGAGAATGTTGTGGTAATGAGAGGTGGTTTAGAATAGGAGAGTGAGACTTTGAAACCAAGAGGGAAAAGGAATTAAGTAATAAGGTTGGATCGGGTTACTGATTCTGTTTTTTAAAAACAGGGTTTTGATCACGGCGCGGCCGCGTTGTAAAATAGCCTTGATTGGGCGCGGCTGCGCTTCACTGGCAGCGAATCACTTTTGAGGTCTGACATTGGTGTGGTCGCGCTTCTTTCCAATACAATTTGGGCATGGCCGCGTTGCCCTGCATCCTTGAAAATTTATTCTTTTACCTTCCTGAATGGACCATTTGAATACAGCGACTAAGTGTAACCTATATGAACATAAAATAACATCTTAGTACTACTAAAACTAACTTAAATAACTATTTGATTCTAAATATTGAAATTAACTGAAATAAATGTATGGGTTGCCTCCCATCAAGCGCTTAATTCAGAGTCTTTCAGTCTGACTACTTCCTGTTTCAGTCGGGTGCAGCTGGAGTATATTGGACATTCTCGTCATTAGCTACGCACCCCCAACCGTGTTTCACTAAATGTCCTTTTTTAAGAACTGTCTGATGAGTCTTTGTGACGCCCCCAAATTCGGGTCTCCAAATACCCGGATCCGGTCATCACGATCCAACATAAACATCCACCTATAACAACATATGGTATCTAAAATGCGGAATAAAATAAACATACGCTGTTCATTACAAGGTGTTACTAGTCCCAGAATACGATTAACCTTAAACATTTACACCATCCATACCCTAAATAGCTATCAGGGTTTAAATTACATTAACAGTAATTAACTAACACATGAATCTAAAGTCTGCTACGAGAAGTCTATCATTTCATCTTTTCTTTCCCTTTGTTCTTCCCTGACGTCTCGGGTTTAGCTGCAATGAAGTCATAATATAGCAAGAATGAGCAACGAGTTTGCCCAGCAAGTTTAAAGTGCAACGATAAAGATATATCATGTTGAAGGGATATTAAAGGGATTTCAACAATAGAATAATCAGAAGCAAGAACATTAAATGCTTTTAGAACAATTGATAGTCAAATAGACTTTGAACGATAACTTCCAGAGGAGTCAATAGCTAGTTGACCCTCTGGTTACTGGCTACAGAATAACGTACTTGAGGGGATCAGCCTCGCGTACCCTATGTATATGCATAACATTTAATTCTGCTGTTTGTACCTTATATACAGTACGTGGGGTACTCCCCTATACATAAAGGGGTGTTCATACAGTCTAAGAATCCTTACCATTGATTGGTTCGGATAGCTTTTATAAATTCATACTTGCCTGACCGAACAAGGGTTCAGACTTAACCATGAGTAGTTCAAAATTTCTGAATTTAAATAATTATATGAAATCAAATGCGCGAGTGCGAATGTCAATAAATATACAGATGTGGAATAATTTTAAAAGTAATTAGACCACTTAAAGCGTGCTCGGAAATAAGATTCAAGCTTAAAGAATAACTTGCAACAATATATACCTTTTTGCACGAATTAAAACAATGCATAAGGTTTAAAAGCTTGCTCAATACAAAAATTGAGTGAGAAGAACTTGCAAAAATGAAAGAAGTTTAGGGTTAGGAACTTGCCTGTTTGCTCAGCTACAATTAAATCTTACCTTTAATTACTTGACCTTGGATAACCTATCAGTTGGTAGAGTTGGTTTATCCATTAGCATTGCGTAATTATATCCACTTATGCTATTTATTTAACAGATAAACAGCTCACTGAACACATTTAACTACTATTAGCATTAGCTAAACAGAATTTAATTACTGACTCTTAGCTATATATGATAGGTAATTAGGGTTACTTATTATTTGAGTCCCTTTGTTTGTCTCAGAATGTGAGCTAACAATCTTTATTTATTATAAATAATAATAAATTTATTTTGACTTAAAAACAACTAAGTAACGATTGATCACTTATTAAAATTTGTTGCGCTCAATTACTACTTACCTTAGGGGTAATTGAGTAATTGTTAATCTTGTTCCTCGTTTAATATTAATTTAATACTTACTGTATTAATTCTCCCCACACTTAATATATTTAAATAGTCCTTAAGTGTTTGTTATCATCATTTATTAGGGACCAAAAATAAATAACTAACTTAATAATTTCCCTTATACTTAATCATTATTTCATTAATGATTAAGTAATTATTATCCTTATTAATTAATAACTTTATTCATACTTAATTATGATTATTATTAAATAAAAATTTTATTACTTATCAATAATAAATAATTATTTCATTAACTTTATTTATATTTGATTATTATTATTATTATTAAATAATGATTAAATATTTATTATTTTTATTTATTATTTATTAATAAATGATAAATAATTATTTATTAACTAAATTTATATTTAATTATTACTTAATAATAATTAAATATTTATTATTTGAGGTTACTGCACTAGTACATATTTTTACTGATGACACCCATCATACGATCATTTCCTCCTATACTAACAGTAGCCACAAAATCACACAGATGCCCAAGTCTAGCCAATATTGATTTAAGCCAATTTAAGTAATGGTTAGACATTACATAACCCAATTGGAACCCAATTTTACTCAAGCATTTCAACAGCATATTTTAAGCATTTCCTAAACCATTTATGCCGACCTGTTTACAGTATAATTTTAAGCCATCAGAACTCTAAGGTCCTTTAATATACCGAAGCTTCAACCTAGAATCACTCCCAACACAGTGTATATCAACCAACTCAAGGTATCATTACACAGTTAATACATTAATATAAGCCAACACAATACATATTATAACCATCACTATCACAGTTGGCAACCCCAATCCAAAATTTTCCAAAAATAAAACCCAATACAGAGAGTAATTTGCTAATACAGAGGACAACCATTTCCAGTATAAAGGAAAATTAAACTCAGTATATAGGACCAATTACCCCAACACAGAGGAAGATTTTAATTCAATACAACACAAGGAATAGTACAATCAACACTATACCAGATTTTCCCAAATCTAAAAGCAACATGAATCCAGTAAAAACGAACAAGGAGACAACACACGGAAGTATAGCCCAAAAACAGAAAAGGGAACTAAAATCCTATTACAGTTACTGGGTACCACAGGACCAACTATACCTTCGTGTTTGGTCGGCACGGTGATGACTTCTAGCCGCTGCTCTCCTCCTTCTCCCACAGTACACAACCCAACCGCTCATTCACAATGGCCTTCCCCTGTTCCCTCTTCTCTCTGTATTTTCTCACAAGTTGAAACCCTAGTTCCTAATTTGGGAATTCTCTCAATCAAAGGAAATCGACAGCTAGGGTATGGGGGTGGGGGTTCAATTTATAGAAAGAAAATTACCCAAATCATTTGGGTAATACCCCAAACGACTGGTTATTGACCTTTGGTAAGGAGAGGGGATGAGCTGTGACTGATTCCCATCAGCCGACTGGACTCGCCGGCAAATTCTCGAGCCGCGTGCTTCACTCCGTCAGTCGCCGGTCGTGTCGCTGAAATTCCTGGACCTCCGGTCCTTGCCGCTTGTGGCTCGGTCGCTCGTGACTCTCCTCCTTTCCCCGCTGGTTTACCCCTGGTGTTGCCGGCGCCTTCTCCACCTGTCCGTTTCAAGACTTGGCTGGTTGATTTGAGGATTTTGGTTTCTTTCCCCAAATCGATTTCTGCTTGAACTCTCCCCAACGGGTTGCCGGTCAGCCATTTATCAGGCGATATGGATTCAAGCCGGCTAAAAGAAAAAAGAAACGGGTTCGACCCGCTTGCTTGACCCCACCCGCTGGAAAATTAACTTTGGGCTTAACCCATTAGTTGGGCCGGCTGGATACCTTAAAAATGGTGGCCCAATAACAAAAGGGAATTGGGCTCAGCCCTATTCATTTAAATAAATTTGGAATAAGGTGGCCCAAGTTGTTTATTAGCATTATTAGTACTATGCTCCTAATATTTAAATTAATTAACTAAACTAATTAATTGATGATTCAAAATATTTATTTTAACCATAATTCTTTATTCGAATTATTTAAATCCGATAATGATAGATTTATTAACTTCCAAATTTTCTTGCAAATAAATTCTTAGGGTTAACTCACTAATTTTTTTTTAAACTATCAGTGAGTCCCTTTAATGCGCAGAAAATTATTGGACCACGTAGTTATATAATTAATCAATAATACCCACATGGATCCAATTAAATTCGAAAAATTATGTATAAAATGGATTTTGTTTATTAAAATAAATTTGATACAATGTTTAAAAATTCTCGGACATTACAGTCTTACTTTGAACTTCTTCTCCAACCAGAGTTTTTAGACCAATTTCTTATAAAAATCTTTACAAATCTTGTCAAAGCTTTCGTTGACTAGAGATCAATCCTCAATGTCGTTTGGGAATCTCATTGCTTTAAATACATTAATTGTAATCGCTTGGTCGTTCACTCTCATTGTTAACTCCTATTTCTGCACGTCAATTAGTGTTCGTCCGGTCGCCAAGAATGGACTTGCCAAAATAATTGGAATATCCTTGTCCTCCTCAAAATCTAATACCAAAATGTCTACCAAAAAAAACAGTTTGTCTACCTTTACCAGTACATCCTCCACAATTCCCATCAGATACGTGATCGATCTATCAGTAAGTTGTCTGCTTTGCTTCCTTTAAACCCAACTTTTTGTATATGGACAGAGGCATAAGGTTGATACTTACTCCCAAATCGCACAAAGCTTTCCCAACAAATTTATTTCTGATTGAATAAGAGATGT